>CALSBZ010041246.1:15829-26039 GCA_943591055.1 Gobionotothen gibberifrons
TGTACTTGAGTAAATGTAGAAGTACTCAGATCTTGTACTTGAGTAAATATAGAAGTACTCAGATCTTGTACTTGAGTAAAAGTAGAAGTACCAGAGTGTAGGAATAATCTGTTACAGTAAAAGTCCTGCATTAAAAAAATTACTTAAATAAAAGTACAAAAGTATTGGCATCAAATTATATTGAAAGTAAAAGCCCCCGACCTATGGTCATGAAGGATGGGTCATGACCGAAAGAACGAGATCACGGATACAAGCGGCCGTGACAGGTTTTCTCCGCAGGGTGGCTGGCGTCTCCCTTAGGGATAAGGTGAGAAGTTCAGTCATCAGGGAGGGACTCGGCGTTGAACCGCTCCTCCTTTGCGTCGAAAGGAGCCAATTGAGGTGGTTCAGGGGCACCTAAGAGGCTTCTCAATTCTTAAATTTCCCCTCCTCGACTCCTCGACTCCTCGGTCCTCCGGTAGTGACCCGGAAATGAATTTCAGCGCGCCATGTTGAAGGACTTCTCATTTCTCTAAATGCACATCGAGGACTGAGCATCGAGCATCGAGGAGGCTCTCTGGAGGAGCTATAACCAAGGATACACTGATGGGTCCTCCACGGCTCCTTCGCGGATGCATTTCCGGGAACAGAGATGTTTCAAAGAGTCGTGACGCACGGCCGGACTTATCTCAGCCAATGACAGCTCTGCATGCATCCCCTGGGGGGGGGGGGATATAGCCTATCCAGATATATCCAGTCTCTGATAGTGTTGCGTTATTATGAGAGTGCTCTGTTTGATTCTGAAATGGTATATATTTATATACATATGTGTGGGTGTGTGTGTCCACATCTGTAGCCTGTTATTGTCTCATTATACCACACTGTGGATGAATTAAAGTAAATATACAAGTCGTCATGAACACATCTGTCCATCAGACAGAGGGCTGCTGTGACTCCTGTCATCATTAATGGACGTCTCTTTAAAATGACCGCTCAGAGGAGAGGAGTTCTCATTTCTCTAACCGCCTGCTGCTTCCCCTCCTCTCTCCTCGGTTCCCCTCCTCGGCTCCTCCGCTCGCATCTCCTGTGGGCGGGACTAAGTCTTGAGGATAGGAGTCGAGGAGGAGAGTTAGAGAAATGAGAAAGGGCCCTCGTGTATTCATACCCCTCACTGTTTATTCATCATTCAATTCATTCTATATTTTATTCTGTAGATTGTGTACATTACTTTTCAATTTACTGCTTGTTGCACTCCTGGTTAGAAGCTAAACTGCATTTCGTTGTCTTAGTACCTGTAATATATGCAATAACAATCAAGTTGAATCTAATCTTGGAACAAATGTATTTACTTAGTACATATCTGACATTAACGATTAAACACATTTGTGCATTCTTTATAAATGCAAACCGAGTCAAGCCGACTCCGGAGGCGGTAAAGGCCTTAAGTTGTTTGCAATCCGCCAAAAAACCGAGAGAAGAAGAAGACGAAGCCGACTCCGAGCTGTCCGACTTCAGGCGGGCTTTTTGAGACCTCCCACGGCTGCGATCGGCTATTCTCGTCTACTTTCGAGGCGAGCCAACGTGTCTCAAACAAGCCTAGTGTGTGTGAGCTCCAGCACTACTGATCCATCATCTGTGTGTCTGGATAAACCTCTGAATGGACTGTGTGCTCTTTTTTCTGGAGCGTTTACCTCGGACTATAGGAGCTAGCTTAGCATGCTAGCTGGAAACACGTTAGCAACACTAGTCAGATTGAGAGTTTGACGGAGAGAGAAACGGTGTGTTTAACGGATTCTGCAGGAAAAGGTGATCTACGAAACATGAGTAAAGTCCAAATGCTGCTGTCGTTGAAGAAGCAGCGACTCACTGCTGCTAATGAAGAGATATTTGCTCTGTTTGAAAAAATGATAGCAGAGCTCGAGGAGGAGCTGTCTGTTTCCCAAGAGGAGAACAAGAGACTCCAGAAACGACTGGACGCTGTTTTACAGCCTCAGCTTCGGATACACAGAGCAGGTATGTTCCCTTTACCCTTAATTAACACTTAACACTCTTCAGTAGCACTTTATTGTCACATTAATAACACTTTAGACCCTTTATCAGCACTTGCTGCAGGTAGTACATCCTGAAGTAAAAGTACAAACACCACACTGTGAAAATACTCCATTACAAGTTAAAGTACTGCATTCATATCTTATTTAAGCAAAAGTATGTAAGTA
Source organism: Gobionotothen gibberifrons (assembly GCA_943591055.1). Classification (NCBI taxonomy): domain Eukaryota; kingdom Metazoa; phylum Chordata; class Actinopteri; order Perciformes; family Nototheniidae; genus Gobionotothen; species Gobionotothen gibberifrons. The sequence continues at coordinate 18,025 of CALSBZ010041246.1, forward strand.
TTATTAGACACATGTGCTTTATTATTATTATTATTATTATTGGAAAGAGGTCAAAGTCATAAACAGCTGTAAGACTCCCTTACCGTCTTCCATTGAAGGAGTGTGTGGGTCAGGCAACATAGCTGAACTGTGGCGACAACACTATTATGAGTTGTTCAACCGTGTTAAGAGTGATGCATTTGTGGTTGAAAAGGTTGACTCCACTGAAAATGTTACAGTTAGATCAGAGGAAGTCTACAACACTATAATGAATCTAGAAAATAACAAAGCTTGTGGCCCGGATCTCATCTCAGCTGAACACTTAAAATATGCCAGTCTTAAGCTTGCTCCTCTTATTGCTCTGTGTCTTACTGGTTTCCTTAATCATGGTGTCTTACCAGATTCCATGTTATCTGTGCTACTTGTGCCAGTCATCAAGGACACAGCTGGGAAGATGAATGGCATTGATAATTACAGACCCATTGCTTTAGCTAGCATTCTCTCCAAAGTGTTGGAGAACATTCTGCTGGATAGGCTGGAAAGGTACATTACCACAGCTGACAACCAGTTTGGTTTTAAAAGAAAACACGGCACAGATATGTGTATTTTTGCTTTAAAAGACATTATAGCAAAATATAGAAGCCATAATTCCACCATCTTTCTGTGTTTTATTGATGCTTCCAAGGCATTTGATAGACTGAATCATTTCAAATTATTTGACAAAATGTGCCAGAGAGGGGTACCCAAGTACATAATATGGATCTTAGCCTTCTGGTATGCACATCAGACTATGCAGGTGAAGTGGGGCAATACTGTGTCTGAACCTTTTTATGTTGGTAATGGGGTCAAGCAAGGTGGGATTTTATCTCCTTTGTTGATTAATCTGTACATGGATGATCTGTCTCGGAAATTGAACTTGTGTAAAACTGGCTGTGTCATCGGTGCTGCTAATGTTGTCAACCACCTTATGCAGATGATTTAATCATCTTTTCCCCGTACAGTGCTGGCTTACAACAGCTTCTGAGGACTTGTTCCCAGTATGGCATTGATTTTAATATTAAGTATAACGCCAAGAAGAGTAGCATGATGATTGTGCGAAGTAAAGAGGATAAAAAGGCTGTATTTCCTAATTTTATTCTCAGTAGCAACAATCTTCTTGTGTGCAGTGAGATTAAGTACCTTGGTCATTATATTTCTGATGATCTCACAGATGACAAAGACATTCACCGACAACGCTGCAAACTGTAGCCCAGGCAAACATATTAATGCGGACATTTCACAAGTGCTCTGTAGATGTCAAGGTATCACTTTTTAAAGCTTTCTGTACACCATTGTACACTGCTCACCTGTGGAGTAACTACACGTCTCACCTGTGGAGTAACTACAAGGTTAGAAGCATACAAAAACAAAAAATTGCATACAATGATGCTTTACGGTTGCTGCTGAGGGTTCCAAGATGGCACAGTGCCAGCCAGCTGTTTGTTAACTTGGGGGTGCCTACTTGTCAAGCCCTTTTAAGAAAGTTAATGTACAAATTCATGTGTCGCCTAGAAGACTCGGACAATCATGTCATCTCGATTTTAATCAACCCTGTGAAGAGTTCTACTCGGTTCTCTTCCATGTTTTGGAGACATTGGCGCAAGAGCCTCCACAGACAGTGAGCATGTGTGGCTTGCTGTGATTGGACTGATTTTATGTTTTTTATCTGTTTGTTTTTATTTGTTTTGTGTGTTTAGCTCTATTTATTGATGTGTGTCTTGTCTTTTAGTATGTGATATGGACCTTGAGTCCGAAATAAAGATTGATGATTATAATAATTAAAATGTATTACGGAAGAGCAAACCTACCAAAATAAATATATTTATAAAAATACATACATTGAATAATATGCCATTTAATGTCCTGATTTAAATATTACCCATACATTTAGGCACTAGTAATATATAGACATTTATTAATTAGGATAAACCCCTTGAGATGCACCATCTCGTTTTCAAGGGGGTCCTTAGACTTACAGACATACATCAACAAAAAGCAAAACATGACACACAAGACAAACCACATACAGTCTGTTCAAGCAATACACACAATCATTACAATATGAGACAGTTGAGCTAATCAGTTTCATCAATATCAGTTTCATTAATAACAAGTACAGACCAGTTGAAAGTGAGATAACAATGCATGTTTAAACCCAATGATGCAAGAGGTCTAATAGCAGCAGGTAAAGTATTCAGTCTGTTGGGGCTTTGAACATAAACGCTCTTCTGCCAATCAATTTTTTTGCAGAGGGGACAGAGAAATAAATCTGAACAGAATGTCTAACTTGATGATTTGTTGAGTAGGGTACAAAATACTGCTTTGAATAAGGGGGATAGTTCAGATAAATGCATTTAAATATCAGCTGAAGCCAATGTGTGTGTCTTCTTACATTTAAAGAAGTGTTAGGGTTAGGGTTTTATAATAATAATAATAAATTGTATTTTTATGGCGCTTTTCTCGAACCCAAAGATGCTTTACATTTGGGGAAGGGTAGACAAACAAGGACAGGCAATAAAACAACAACAAAACAAAACAGAAAAGCAGTCAGGTGGAAGTTGGTTGAGACGGGGGGGGGGGGCTTAAGGATATACAGAGTTGATGAGGTGGGTTTTGAGGCGGGACTGGAACAGGGTGAGGGACTCAGACTCACGGAGGTCTTGGGGGAGGGAGTTCCAGAGCTTCGGGGCTGCCACAGAGAAGGCTCTGTCCCCAAAGCTCCGGAGTTTGGCCTTGGGGATGGAAAGCAAATCGGCTGAGGTGGATCTGAGGGACCGGGGTGGTTGATGGAGGATGAGGAGGTCAGTGAGGCAGATGGTGGAGGGCTTTGTAAGTGAAGACCAGGAGTTTGTAATGGGTGCGGTGTGAAACGGGGAGCCAGTGGAGTTCTTTGAGGACCGGGGTGATGTGATGCCATGATTTGATGTGGGTGAGGAGTCTGGCAGCTGTGTTCTGGACATGTTGGAGTCTACTGAGGGAGGTGGAGCTGATGCCGTAGAGGAGTGAGTTGCAATAGTCAAGGCGGGAGGAGATGAAGGCGTGAATGAATCGCTCAGCTGCAGGGCGGGTGAGAGAGGGACGGAGTTTGGCAATATTGCGGAGGTGGAAAAATGAGGTTTTTACAACTTGGCGGATGTGGGGCTCGAGGGAGAGGGTGGGGTCAAATATAACGCCACGGTTGCGTGCCTGGGTGGAGGGGGAAACAGGGGTGCCATCGATGGTGAGTGTCAGGTTGGGTTTTTTGCTGAGGGTTGATTTGGAGCTGATGAGGAGGAGTTCAGTTGTATTGCTGTTGAGTTTGAGGAAGTTGTGTTGCATCCAGGATTTTATTGCAGTCAGACAGGATTCGATGTGGGTGAGGGGGGGGGGTTGTGGGGGGATTTGGTGCTGAGGTAAATCTGTGTGTCGTCAGCGTAACAGTGAAAGTCCAGGTTGTAGTGGCGGGGAATCTGACCAAGGGGGAGGATGTAGATGATGAAGAGGAGGGGGCCGAGTACTGAACCTTGGGGAACACCTTGGGTGACTGAAGCTGTGGCAGAGGAGTGGTTGTTGAGGGAGATTAAGTGGGATCTGGCGGAGTGGTAGGACTGGAGCCACCTGAGTGCAGTACCTTCGATACCGATGTCCTGGAGTCGGCTAAGCAGGATGGTGTGGCTCACGGTATCGAAGGCTGCACTCAGGTTGAGGAGGATGAGGATGTTGAGGGAACCGGTGTCAGCAGAGGTGAGGAGGTCATTGAGGACTTTGATGAGTGCCGTTTCTGTGCTGTGGTGGAGACGAAAACCAGACTGAAGAGGTTCAAAAAGGTGATTCGTTTGGAGATGGCGGTGGAGTTGTTTGGAGATGATGCATTCTATTGTCTTTGAGAAAAAGGGGAGGTTGGAGATGGGGCGGTAATTACTGAGGGAGGAGGGATCCAGACCCGGGTTTCTTGAGGATGGGAGTGACAGCAGCAGTTTTGAAGGCAGAGGGAACGGTTCCTTGGGACAGGGAGGAGTTGAAAAGGTTGACAAGGTAGGGGCAGAGGACGGGGAGGCAGGACTTCAGTAGAGGGGTGGGAGGGTCAAGCGAGCAGGTTGTGGGTTTGGAGGAGCTGATCAGTTTGAGTATTTCAGGGGGGTAACCAGAGTGAACTGGGAGAGGCGGCCGTCGGGAGGAGGGCTCGGGAGGTCCAGGGAGATGGGGGGAGAAATTGTGGCGGTGGATGTTGGGGGAGATGTTTGTGTGTCAGATGCAGTGGATAGGCAGTGATTTTGTCAGAGAAAAACTGGAGGAATGAACTGCATGATGTGGAAGTGGATGAAGAGAGGGTGTCAGCACGGGGTTTGAGGAGCTTATTGACTGTGGAGAAGAGGGTCCTGGGGTTACGGGAACAAATTTGTGAAAATGTTTTCCAAAAAAACAAAAAACATTCAATTTAGAAAAATAAATAAATACATGTTCAAATAAGTATGGGAACCAAGACGAATTGTTAAAATGTATTGAACTGGTGATCACAGTTTGAACAGTTGACAGCTATAGGCCTACAGCTTTCATGCTTTTTTTTTTTCAAAATATCTTTATTCACATGGAAAATAAAAGTGTTACAGTGCATTACAGCAGTTTTTTTCCCCCAAAAGAACCCTTTCTCACTTTCCCTTAACCCCGCCCCATCCCAACCCATCCCAACCACCCCTCTCCCGGAGCACTGAGGCAACAGTACATCAATACAATACAAAATGATAGATACAATACATGCACATACCTGCATACATACATACATGTACACATACTAACACATATCCAGGGATGTTACACGGGCTGCATGTGTGGCGGACAGGGGAGTAATCATATCAGAATTATAGACAGATAAAGGGAGAATCCCTACAGCGACACCATATCAGGGGGAAGATGGTCTACATAGCCAACCCAGTCTCATAAAAAAACGTGTAATAACTACGTTGGTCCACAACGTAGGACGTAGTATTTCTACAAAAACGCCTCTGAAATTGTAAGATCCCTACGTTTTTTTTCACCATTCATTCCAATGGCTGGCGTCTATGTCACGTGATCTTCACATTTCTCCCTGCAGAAAAAAAAAACATGGCCGAACTTCGTTTTATTCTCGGTGTAAAACGCCTATTTTAAAGTTAGTTTGGCCATTAAAATGCGTTTTGATGTCATTTGATGCGAGAAATATGAGTTGTTATTTCAAATTATGTGTGCAGTGGATGTACATGATCTTTAGTTTGCTAGTTATTACGAAGATTACTTCAGGACATTGTGTCTACACAACGTTTTCATTGTTACCAAGGTGGTTGCTAGGGACGCTGCTATCGATATTATTTCTGTAATGTTGTGTAACTGTTTAATGGTGTTATCTTTATTGCTACCCCCTTCCCCGTCAATTAGGGGTGTAACGGTTCACAGAAGTCACGGTTCGGTTCATACCTCGGTTTGGGGGTCACGGTTCGGTACGGTTTCGGTACAACAAGGAAAAGCAAAAAAAAGTCCCAAATGCAGAATTCTTTTTTGCTGTTATTTATTTTTAACAGTAGTGCAAGTTTTGGTATGAAAATAAGGAACTCTAACATTTGGAATCATTAACTGTACTACACAGTTAAAAACAAACTACAAACAGTAACACACACACTCAGATGGCCATATTATTTATAATGGCTGATGTCAAACAAAAAGGTTCAATAAGCTGTACAACTAAAAAGAATGTCTTGAAAATATTAAAAATAAATAATAAGAAAGTGTTTCAATCACAATCAATAAAAGGCAATACAGAACTGTATAACATCTCCTGATGTCAAAATATAAAATAAATACAATGTTAAATATAAAACTAAATCAAATCTGTACCTTTAGGAGCAATGTCTAACATGTGTACCGTACTTTCCGGACTATAAGCCGCTACTTTTTTCCCACGCTTTGAACATCGCGGCTTACACTACAGCTTCAAAAAAAGCTTGGAGCTGGGCGTGTCTGAAGCTTGGGGATTTTATTCGAGCCCCGCAACCAACAACCAATCACATGAATGTCCCGCCCCGTTTACGTAGTGTTAACATAGCTAGCAAGCTATGCTTGGATATACTGGATATAAAATCCCCAAACAGGCGAAAGCCTACCAGTTTCACCCACTGTCTCTGCCACCTCCCCCCATGCCTGGTTCCTCCGGTTGTATCCCGGTAAGTTAATAGGGACTGGTCATACAAAACCGGGTGATTTGCTACGGCGATAATTAGTTTATCCTCCATCTGTTTTTGAAATATAGAAATGAACGGCGGGATATCTCTCCCAGCTTAGACGCGGTTTGATTGGCTAGGACTTGAGCTGTCAGATTTTCAGAAACGGGATTTGATTGGCTGGCGCTGGCTTCTCCGGCGAGCCGGAGACGCCGGAGAAGCTCAGCCACGCTACCCACAATTGGTGACCGACCAGTGGGTGCGGCTTATATTCAGGTGCGCTTAATAGTCCGGAATTTACGGTAATTAACTTGTGAGTGTGTGAGGCCATTATGCCTAAATAAAGGTACTCAAGCTTTACTCTATTTTCAAGTTTTTCTTCAAAAAGATGAGTTTGTCTACGTTGTCAGTAGTGAGGGCAGATCTGTTGGCGGTAACTATGTCACCTGCCGTCGAGAAAACCCTCTCACTGGGGACTGAGACTGACTCGGATGTGATTGAACATGTTTGACGTGTTACTATTAGCATACCGCACCGCTGTCGAACAACGCCGACACACCGTCCTTGTCCGATCCACAACTCGCACCCCATCATTGTTGTAGTCCACAGGGAACCCGAAATGTTCCCAAACAGGCACAGCTGATTTAAAAGAAGCAGGTGGGTCTTCTAGCTCCTGTGTGTTGTGTGAACTCGCCATAGCTGCTAACTTTTCTTCTTCATGTATTGTGTTCGTTATGTTGTGTTTTGTTCTTGTTCTTCATTTTTTATTTACGGGCGGCTGGCTTTTAGGCGCAATACCGCCCCCTGGATTATATATAGTGTAATACTGCCCTGAGTGACAGACTTGTTTCCCACTCGTAAAAAAAGGCGTATTCGCCGTGTGACTGCATGTGCCGAACCGTGACGTCCGAACCGTGACGGTACGGGACGAATACGGATACCGACACACCCCTACCGTCAATGTATAGTGTTGGTCCACAGCGCAAACATATTAGTTTAACAAAATCTGCATCTAAAATTGTGGCATAGATACGTTATTCAGAGTGATCCTGGAGCACAAGAAGAACACGTAAGAAGAATATACTGTGTTGCGGAAAATAGCTAATAATATGGAGAAGGCTAAGAAGGCTGAGAGTTTTACCACTGTGGGGTAAACAACGATCTGGCGCTGACAGGTTGTGGAGCCTCCGCTGATATGGCATTCGTAAATGCTGATGGGAATCAGGTATGTAGTAGGGGAGGGTACACAGCTGATTGCAGCAGGTGTTGGTTTGAGCCGGGAGCCGGGAGTGACAGCCACCACGCCCACACAACACAGATAGGGAAAGGGAAAACAACACAAGGGAGGCGGCTGGAAGAGTACAGCCACCACACCGTAGCGCACTAAAAGACTGCGTGATTGCAATGCCCAGATATTTAAACCCTGAGTCGGATATTCTAAAAGGCATCGACAACGGAGGTAATTCTTTAGCCAATTGGTTGATAGGGAAACATTCACTCTTTTGGATGTTTAATTTGTATCCTGAACATGAACCAAAAGTGAGAGTATGTGTGGATTACTAGCTCTAGGATCGTGCACATACAGAAGAAGGTCGTCAGCATATAACGAGACCCTGTGTTCGATATCCCCTCTCTGAATCCCCTTAATTCCTCTCTCCGCTTTTAGAGCAATCGACAATGGCTCGATAGCAATTGCAAATAGTAGTGGGGAAAGCGGACACCCCTGACGCGTCCCGCAGAAAAACAGGGAATAATTTGGAGCGCTGGGTGTTCGTACATACAGAGGAGTGAGGAGAAGAGTACAGAAGTCTAACCCAGGAGATGAGG
>CALSBZ010041248.1:0-10197 GCA_943591055.1 Gobionotothen gibberifrons
TTTGAGTATCAATTTAAAGATGTTATTAAAACGTTACTTCCTGTTATGTAATAGTACATTTGAGCCTTTTAACTTCTCCTTTAATATCCCAATTTCAGTGTATCAGTTTCCAGTAAAGAATAGGCGTCTTGTTATTTAATTTCCTCGTGATATCCCTGCAGACCAAAAAGTTATTTATTTATTTTCCTCATCATTTTCTATTTATTGTTGCCATCGAGCTACAACAACACTCCCATAATATTCCTTCAAGCTGTGTCACTGATGTTTTGGTGGGAGGGGCTCAGCTTCGTGACGTACCTCTGTTGACAGTAGTAAAACCTCCACACACACACACGCACACACACACTCTCACACGCACACACACTGCTTCCACTTTCTCCACACACTCCCGCCGAGCTGCGCGCCTCTCCATCCCCGGCTGTGCGCACTCTCTCCCCGCAGAGCGTAGGAGCAACGACCGCAGGCTGAGAACCGGACAGACTGCAGCGAAAAGAGGGAATAACACCCGGGAATATCATGTCTTCTAAAGCCATGGAGTGCATGATGCTGGATGAGGAGCAGACCAAAGTTCTGGAGGACAGTTTCACTAAAGTCACCAGACATCCGGACGGGACCACGCTCATGCTGATCGCAGCCGAGTGCGGGCTGTCAGAGGAGGACACGCAAGTGAGTAGAGAGTCAAACATGGGGGGGAACGCTATTTTATTAGTATTTGGGTTAGTATGTGGTAAAAAAGAGTGTTTTTTACTGGGTTTTCATGTCAAGATGTGTGAGTTGAAAAGCAGCATTTCTAGAAATAACGAGTTAATAATGTTGAGGACACACAAGTGAGTAAAGAGACATAACGTGAACAAACGGTCTTTTATACTGAGTTTTGTTAAGATGGGCTTTTTAAGGCTGAAGTTTATTGATAAGCAGGATTTCTAGAAAATGTAAGAGTGTAGAACTTCTTGATATTAGATTTTAAGGATACACAAGTGAGTATAGAGACCTGACATGTCCAAAAACTCCCCTTTGCTATTAGTATTGTGGTCAGTATGGGGTAAAAAGGGTGTTATTACAGTGTTTTCAAGTCTAGATTTATGGCTAAAATGTATTGAAAAGCAGCATTATAATTATAATGAGAACATCTTAATATTAGCTGTGTTGAGGACACACAAGTGAGTATAGAGAATTAATGTGAAAACACTCAAATGTATTCTGAGTTTTGTTCAGATGGGATAATAACATATTTGTTTTTCACAATCTTTGCAAGTCAGATTGTGTGATTTTAGGCTGAAATCCACTGAAAAGCAACATTTCTAGAAACTATAAGAGTGTAGAACATCTTAATTTAAGGGTTTAAGGACACACGAGTGAGTTTTCACAATGTTTTCAAGTCTAAATGTGTGAGTTTAAGGCTGAAACGTGTTAAGTGGCATTTCTGTAAATAATTAGATAACAGAAAACTCCATAGTATACTGTATGCATAGAATATTATCAATGTAATATTCTTATATAGACCAAGTGGCGAATTCCTAAGCGAGTCCTTTTATTTTTTAACGTGATTTAAACACGTCAGTGGTCATTTTACAGTTTTTTCTGTGTAGTATTCTTTAGTTTACAAACGTGTAATGTATAGCATTCCCATAGACCATGAGCAGGCATAGTAACCCATCTCTCTGCTGTGTGATCGCTTTGTGTGGTCAACCTTTCTTTTATGGTGATTTAAGAATATTTACGGTCATTTAATTGAGCCGTGGCCCTTTACAAACATGTCTTTCATATGATATTTGCACAGCATCCTTGTAGCAGACATAGTAACCGCACTCGTTTTTTTATTTGTGTGGTCAGGACTTAGAAAATATGTAGTGTTAATATGGTCATAAATCTAGATTTGTACATTTTTAGTCTGACTATATTGATGCAATTGTGTTGCTGAACAAACAGTATGCAGCATTTATATAAATAATGAGATATTGATATAGGCACGTAGCCAACTCCTTTACCACATCGTCATCTATTCCAAGTTGTTCAACTGTTTATGCAAAATGTTGTTGTGCATTTTCATTTTCAATACACATTTGGGTGATACTAAGTGTCATGTTATGTCACTGAGTAGTTTAACCTCAGTAGTACTTTAGTAGATATACTCTTTTATTTTAAATCGTGAGAGGTTTTACTGAAGTTACAGAACAAAATGTTCACTTAGACTCAGGAAACTTTATGGTGTCACAAGTTAGTGTCAAGAAAGTTTACAAGTCAGGAGCGTGTGTCAGTTAGAGGAAGATGCAGCTAAACAACATTTTAAATCTGTGATATGAAACTTAATCGTGCTGGTTTGTGTGCTCAGTGTGACCCCTGGCTAATATGTCTGGTTAAATGTCACAATCTGATGATATAATTGTCATTTGCACGTCAACACTGACCACAGAGGCGGCAGCGCCCCATTGATCGTCTGCTCCAATGTTGTTCTACATGATGAAGTCATTCAGAGTGGAGTTTCCTGCTTCTGTTTCAGCTCAGGAAGAATCTTTTGTTCATTCTTCCAAACACTGATTGATCTCCACAGGGGGACTTTAAGGAAAGATCATACGTCCATCCATCAGTGAGGGAAGTCTCTATTGTTGACAAAGTTTGAGTTTATTTTAGTCATGCTTGGTCGGATGTGCACATGTTCCCATGTCAGACCATCTTAGAGGCATTAATTGAAGTGGAAAACATGACAAAACATCACATTACTAGTTAGGTATTTAATCTCTCCCACCACCACCCCTCTCCCACATGTAAACACTCCCACCATGCCTCTATCTGAGGAATGTCTAACTGTAAGTCTGTGCAACTGTCACATCAGGAGCCAGATGTGAAGCTTCAGAGTGCCGATAACAACATGTTGAAAGGCACCTCCTGTAGAAACCCTCTGATAGATCATTGTAAAAGCCCTCCGTAATGAGGTATAGTTTGTGGGGTTGGAATAGATTGGTGCATTCATGATGTACTTTTAAATGGAGACCTGGAAGTTAGCATCTCAATGGCTCCCTCGGATAAAAAAACAATCACATTTTTCTTCAAGCAAATTAAGCTCTGTGACATATTGACACCACTTTATGATTATTTTCCTGAAAAGCGCTATACAAGTCTCATGTATTATTATTATTATTATTAAAGAGTAAATCTTCAGATTCCCAGAAGTAAAAAGCTAACGTTAGGATATAAAGGAACTATAGATCGGTCACATGACTTCACGTCACCACCGCTAAGCTAAAGGCGGCTAATGTTGGGCTATAAAGGAACTACAGATCGGTCCCATGACTTCACGTCACCACCGCTAAGCTAAAGGTGGCTAATGTTGGGCTATAAAGGAACTACAGATCGGTCCCATGACTTCACGTCACCACCGCTAAGCTAAAGGTGGCTAATGTTGGGCTATAAAGGAACTACAGATCGGTCACATGACTTCACGTCACCACCGCTAAGCTAAAGGCGGCTAATGTTGGGCTATAAAGGAACTACAGCACGGTCACATGACTTCACGTCACCACCGCTAAGCTAAAGGCAGCTAACGTTCGGCGTGATGGCGTTTAGTCGTCTCATTTAGACACTTGTTAGCAACCTCCTTTTGTAACCGTACCTTAACCAGTTGGGTATTTACTGACGTATGTTACTAAACATGACATTCGTATACATTTGAATCAACCTTGTTTTGGGGAAATTCACCAAAAGCTGATTCAAAAGCCATTGACTTCAAGACGAAAGACTCTGGAAATGCTAAAATGCTAACATATTTCCTGCTCTAGGACTCCTTCCCGCACCACTCCCCATTAAGGCTAGTCGATGTGGAGAAAAATCTATTTTGCACATTTCTTTTACTAAATGCCTCCATATCGATATTGCGACAATATTGTAGGGTTGACTTTTGGTAATCTCTCGTAATTACTATGAGTAATGTGGATATAACAAATAATAGAAAAAACTAGAACATCAAGCTTTGTTCAGAAAGTTGCATCACTTAACTATAACGCAGCCTATAAAACCAAGAAAGGAAAAAGCTTATGCCATATTACGATATACAAAATCTAATCTAATTTATCGACATATTCTTCCTCTTCAGTGGATTTCCATGGCAACAACACGCCTATTTGCTTAGCTGTACCCACTGTTGAAACCCTACATGTACATTATTTCATTTGCGTTGACGTCACACCTCATAGGCAAATATTTCTGCTAGTGTTTGTGCTTGAGAGGTTGATATATCTCACATGACAGGGAAATGTGTGTCCTTTTCATAATTAACTTTGGCACAGGTGTGTCCTAGCTCAAATATTTCACCTGTCACTCACTCGTTGACGTGCGACTGTGACTTCAACTCCTCAAACCAGTTCATCCAGATTTCTCAGGGCTGAAGTCACACAGCCCTCAGGTGTAAACGGATAGATCTGATTATGTAGTTTGTATTAAAAGTGGAGGCCTCTTTTACAATTTTGTCCAAGCCTTCTGCATCACTGTGGCTACAAATGTTATGTTTGGTTTGCAGTCCAGAGATGTTTAAGCCTCAATACTTAAAGGGATGCTCCATGGCTAATATTTCATTTCCATAAATAAGCGTGAGAGAGAATCAGATAAAAAGTCTATAGCGACGATTTGCAATATCCTGTTTTATAATCCCTCGTATACATCGTAATGTTCCCACAATGCACCACAGTAAACTGATATTTATGTTAAATGTGTATCGAGTACAACTTTAAAGTAGAGGGTCTCAAATTCCCTCAAATCCTTCGTACATGCTCGTAAACGCTGCAATTTTTACTAGGGATGTAACGATACCAAAAACTCACGGTACGATAATATCGTGATAAAAAGTCCACGGTACGATATTTATTGCGATATTGAAAAATAAATTTTACTTTACTTTTTTTTCTTTATTAAATAATAAATCTGATTTGTACAGCATTTTAGTAGGATAGTAGTATTTTAAAGTGTCAACAATATAAAAAAATCATTAAAAAAATCGCGTTAGATTTTGTCAGTCTCACGACGGTATTGAGACATCTATTTACCGCGATATTCGATATATCGTTACATCCCTAATTTTTACTATTTGTAATGATTCTGTCCGTACTGAATGATGACCCTCTATCATGACCAGGTTGCGTGAAGGCTACGTCATTTTTTATCGAAACAAAGGTGTTGTTTTCGGGGGAATAAAAGCATCAAGCAATCATCTTTTGGATTTGAAACTATAGTCGACAGTCCGAACCAAAACTTTATTACACTTTTAAACCTTGATAAAGTCAGCTCTACCAGATCCACAATTGTTACCTTTCACAATAAACGCCCTGGCCATATACACGTAACTTTTTAACCTTCCATCCAAATGTGTTTTTCTGAAGATTGACCTGGCTATAAGTGTTGCAACTGTCTCACATTTAATTTGCTGCCAGTATGAATAGTTTATCTTGTGTTCATGTCAGTAAATGGTCACACGCCTGATGTGTGAACGCCTTGAGAGAGGAGAGAATCCAGTCCTCAGTAAACCCAGAAATTAAGTTTTAGACGGACTAAGTGCATATGTTTATCCTGGTAATTGTGTAGAAATGTATGACCCATTATCAAAGCATCTAAACCACATATGACTCACAAATGAACTTTTTTTTTTGAACATGCTAACATGGCTTAAAAAAGCATATTAAAATCCATGTTAAAACAGCAGATGCTTACATGTCGCATGTATCATTCAAACGATTTGAACATGCTAACGTTAGCCTGTTAAGATGTATTCTCTCCGAAGACGTGTGTGGAAACCCGAAGAGGCAATTTCACACAAAACATTTTGCTTACTTCTTTTACCGCAGAGCACCACCTTAGTTTCTAACACAGCCAAGGTGTTTCATTATTTGTCTCCACTGAGGTTTACAATGCAGCTTTTCAGCCGATGAAAAAAAATGTTAGATAAACTAAAACGGCTCTGTGCTGCGTCCTAATTCCTCTCCTAGTGTCAGTGACTGTTTCCATTCATGGTATACAAAGGTGGGAGGGCTAACCTGACAGAGTGAGGTAAAGGTCTGGCCCCTCATCAAAAGACCTCAATTCATTTCCAGCTGATGAGCGCCTTTTTTCTACCGCTTCTACCCCCCCTGTCGAGTGTTAACAAAGCTCTCATTGGAGAAGGTTTAGCTGGAGAAACACTCCCCGAACTCCACTCCCCGATTCACATTTACAACATGCTCTAACCTCTGTAAGGCATGCTTAAGCTCCTTTCATAGATCACTTGTATTTGTTTTCAGTGAGTCAGCAAAGGTGAAGAGAAGTTGAAAGGCCCGGTTATGTAATCCACTCCTATAGTCAGTTTGAAAGAACAACATAAGCACGAATGTATAGGTCAGCAGGATTATAGGACTTTTTAAAAAGACATTCAAAGGTCTTTTCCACTTTGAAAAGGATTGCAAACTAAACAGGGTTGTGACTTTCAGAGGATAAATGGCTTCTGTAGTCTGTGTTTTGTGTGTAATCTGACTTCCATTCAAAACCTGGTAGAGAAAATGGCATTTTAAAGACTTTATAGACTGGATTTTGAATGTCCTGCATCACAGAAAGGAGCTACACGAATATGAAATCCTCACACACAGATGAACGCAGAGCAGAATTGATTTACTCCTAAGTGCAAACACAGATGACTCCAAATGGGATTCTCATGTGTTCTCGACATAATGTGGAAACCATCCAGGTGCACGTCTATAAAGTGTGTGTGTGTGTGTGTGTGTGTGTGTGTGTGTGTGTGTGTGTGTGTGTGTGTGTGTGTGTGTGTGTGTGTGTGTGTGTCGAGTCAGGGTTTCAGTGGCGCACTTATTTGTGGAGGAGCCTGCTAAAGCTGGATGGAAAAAAATCATTTAGTGGTTTTTTTAATACAACTTCGCCTCGGGTCACTGCCGTGTCTCTGTGACTCAGTGACCACACCTAAACTCACAAAGAAATATAAGTGTAACGTGATTATGAACTTAATTGAGTCAGAAAGGAAACATGGCTACAGCTATGACTGTCTTTTAGGCGTATAATTTAGCTTTAGGGTTTGCCTTTTTAGGATGGTGCTCTGGTCACGAAAAGACTCAACAAAACTAAAACCAGTTATGGAAATCCTTAATTCCCCTTTAAATCTGACTATGCTAAAATCTTTTCATTATTTAATCCTAACCTAATCAAAACCGTTATCGTTTTCTTTTTATAAACTCACAAGCGTGCGTATACTCAAATACATATATGGACGTTTTCATGTATCGTAACAGGCTAATGCTAGCATGCTAAAATGGTGCATGAAAAAAGTCAGCTTATTTCTGCTGCTGTATACAGAAGATGTTGATATGCTAACTGTAGCCACGTTAACTTGTTCACGGCGTAGCATGTTCAAATCTGACTTACATGTTGCTTATGAGTTTGTTAGCTAACCTAAATGCTTTGAAAGCTGGAAGCGTAAGTTCACTGCGGATGTTGTCGTTTTGGCAGTGATGTTAGGGTGCACATTTAACAGCATACGACGAGCTAATGAGGCTATGCAGGTGACCGCATTGTCCTTGCCGAAAAGTAAAGCTAGCTATATCCCAGTAGCGCTCATATGTATGCTAAGCTAGGTTAACATACTGATTACAGCACTCACAGACATGCATTTGATAGAGTTTTTCATCTCAGTAGAAAGAAAAGCACTGATTTATCCTAGCAGGTGTTATGATAGCTTTAAACCCATCAAATTGAAATGGTAATATTATTAACCAGACATCTATAGCCACACCTCTGAGATTGCAGTGTTTAAATTGCCTTCAAACAAACTGTAATCGATACCAGTTGAATCACTTCACTTAAGTATCACATAGTCATCCTATAGTTGTTTTAGTTCCTCATGTGTCCAGGGATCGTTCAATACTAGTTGTGAAGCCTATACTGTATGTACCCAGTGGCCTGAGGATGTCTTTTTGTCCAGATCACTCTTGACAATACACACACTCCACCTTCTCAGGAATATTCCTGTCATGACTGTATTCTGTAAATTACCTCATTGCTTTGTTTCTGAACCAAACCTCCTGCAACACCTCCCATGGGTGTGTTTGTAATTAGTTCCTTTTGTTTGTGTCCTGCAGAAATGGTTCAAGCTACGCAACGCACAGTGGAGGAAGGCGGAGGGTCTTCCGTCTGAACTCGGATCAGTGTTGGACTGATACCGAAGAAGAAGAAGAAGAAGAAGAAGAAGAAGAAGAAGCTCTGCGCTGACTTTGTTGCTCCTGGACAAAAATGCCCCCTCCACCTCTTCCTCATACCCTTCCCCTCTGTGTCATTCGTTCTTGTTTTGTATCTATGAAGCTATTTTAACTTACGGAATGTGAAGGTGTTTGTGTGCCAATATAACCGCCATGTTTACAGAAATAAACATATTGTTATTATTATAAGTTAAAATGACTCGAGTGTGCTCTGTGGTTATACAATAGTCTAAAGGGGGGCTGGGGGACCTTTTGTTGTCAGGCTTTGTTTACATGTGCGTCTGTCAGCAGGGAGCCGACTATGGGACTATAAAAAAATGTAAGGAAGCGCTGGGGTTACAATAGATGCTGCTGGAATCAGTTGCCGCTATCCAGGGACAATTGTGGAAAATGTCCAGTTGTAGAGGAAGGAGGATGGGGGGGGGTGGACATATGAGCCGAGTGAGCTGAATGACTAAATCAAAGACAGGTGATGTCATTTCAATGTCCATTTCCTTCCTTGTGATCACTCTTGGTAAAAAGGATATGATCACAGCAGTCGGTTTGAACTTAAATGTAGGGTATTCACTTCAGAAACACTTTTGTTATATTCCATGAAATGCTCTTAACATCCCGATAGCAATGAATACATTAAATGCTTTGACAACAAAAATGTCATCTGTGGAAGCCGTGGCGCTGTAAAAAGCACGACCAATCATCTGAGCCGGCCCGGCTAAAGTAACTGGATGGCCTACCTGCCTGTCAGCCTTCCATCTCGTGCACAAACTGATCTCGTGCCCTCATTGGTCATGTGCGCGTTCGTGTGTGTTGGAGGAGGGGCTCTGTAAGGAAGTCTAAAGGAAGAGGCAGATTTTTTTTCGGTTGCGTACTTTCAAATACTAGCGCACTCGAGCTGGTTTCTCCATTCTTACCTACCCTACTTTTAATGGCTAAAAAAATATGAATACTCACTAGCCTAGAGTATCACATGTGTACCAATCGACAGCTGAAAAAGTCTGTAAGAAATGCACTATTACTTGTGTTTTTTATTGATGTTTTCCTGAAATAACACTGCCCTGCAGAGTCTTTTACTTATTTTTAAGAACCACGTCTTCAGTGCTTGGCCTCTGGTCTGAGTGCTACAAAAACGGAAGATAAGACAGGAAGTACTGATGAAAATACATTGTTGGTTTGGGTTTGTTTGAATGAAAATAGTTCAGTTTGTGGTTATTTTTGGGATGCTTCCTCTGGCCTGATTTTGGTTGCTGTCCTGTTCATTTGTTTGAGTTAGCAGGATGTTTTAATAATACTAAAGGTTATGGTCTAAGGACAAAGTAGCGTTTTTATTTTTGTTCAGCTACTACACCTGTTTATTGGAAAAACTGTCACATGTATTTAAAGCTCTTTTGGCAATATATGCTAAGGGTTAAGAGCATTTAATATTATCTCTTTTTATTCTCCCTTTCATGTTACCATTTTCAAGTTCAAGCGAGAGGTACAATGCATCTTTTAAATTAAATACATAGTTATTTTCAGCAGAAACAAGAGGCTACATAAATGAGGAAGAGGAACGAAAATGAAATTAAATCAGACAAACTCAAAAAGTGGAGCGAGAGGCAGTTTCTAAATGCACCGGACAGCAAAGAAATGTTGGACTGTGTGTTTGTGAAGAAGGTGTGAGAAAGAGAGAGAAGAGATGAGGTTTCCTGCCAAACAGCCCGGAGTGAACTCTCTGTGAGAACAGTCTGCACAACGAGCTCGACAGAAACCAACACCAACCCAACAGGTAGTTCAACTGCTCATAACACTGCTGCTGTGACAAGGTGTTAACATCTGCCCCACACACACACATTCAGAAAGGATGGATCATCAGCAATGACATTCATGACTTCTTCTTGGTTTACTTGTGACATTACACACACACACACACACGCACGCACGCACGCACGCACGCACGCACACACACACACACACACACACACACACACACACACAC
>CALSBZ010041248.1:23269-35602 GCA_943591055.1 Gobionotothen gibberifrons
AGTATCGGCCGTTGGTAGGAGAACAGACCGTTGCTAAGGAGAACAGACCGTTGCTAAGGAGTATCGGCCGTTGGTAGGAGAACAGACCGTTGCTAAGGAGAACAGACCGTTGGTAGGAGAGCAGACCGTCGTTGCTAAGGAGGATCAAGGGGACTATGTGCAGTCATATCAATCCGCAGAAAGAAGTCCGGTCAATTTAACGTCAGCTGTGAATAACACACTTTAGTTTTCCTCCGTTAGAAAACACAGTGGAATACTTTTTTGATTGTTCATTTTTATATATTTGTGAATGTGTTTTTTATGATGGCTAAACTGTCTCCAGTAAAGAGAGATCAAGAGAAGGAAAGAGGTACTAACCCTGAAATATTACCTATACAGTAACAGTTACTAAACATATGATTCCTTATACAGATGGTGACCAAATTGCAAGAATTAATTTTATGAACAAATACAAATCATTAGCAGCAACCCATATAATAATTCCAGTACCTTTTATCACAGTAATCTTTAATAAAAGGTTTACTGTATATCACATATGTGTCATTTAAGAAGAAGTATTCAAAGTATATCTGCCAGGTTGCTTGTGCTCCTTTGTCTGCTTTATTCATGTATTTAGATTTGTTTTTGGTTGTTTTTCTGGAGCATCCATAAGAGAGGATTAGACAGCTGGTGACTTTTTTTTTTTAAATCAATGTAATGCCTGCTTTCTAAATTACAACAGCGCCTATTCATTTAGATGTCATGATTTTAGTTTTGTGTGTTTAGACATGGTTTTATGTTGAAATTCAGTTCTCTTTCTTATCCCCCCCCTCCAAGGCTTTTGTCCGGAAGTTCCTCATGCTACAGATTTATGGATTTATGTTTTTTTCATTGTCAACAGCTTTTTTTTTTTCAACTTTGAACCCTTCTCCTCATTCTGCATTTGGGTCCTGCTTTTCCCTAACCCTGACATTAGAGCATTGAATTCAGAGAGTAAAGCAAAATCTCTGTGCAGCCCTTCAACATGTTCTGCTGCTGTGTTCGGGGGTTTATAAAAAGATGTTCTGTCTGCGAGCGTCCCCAGGGGTCCTGAACTGGGGACAATAATCTCTATTGTCTCGACTCATATGCTCCCACAGTCTGACACTGAAATAACAGATGTCCAAAACGCTGGCTTCCTCACCGTAGTGTTGGAGCCTGGACCGCTCATATTTAACTGTATGATATCAGATATTCTGCTACCATTAAATCCTAGACTGTAGACACACTGAGGGGGAAGGAAAGCAGTTTGAAGTTAAAAAAAGATGGATGTCTGCTGGAGGATGTGGACATAATCTCTAAAACAGGAACCGCAAGGAGTTTAGTTTTGTTCTGGTGATTTGTTTTAACATTAAAGCAGTGATGAGTGGTTAGATATGAGAATATGTAACCAAATGTTTGAGGTAAATTGACCATAACAATTCAAATACAATAATTCAAATTTGAAGGCAAACGTTTAGCACTGTCCTTTACTTAGTGAGGTTGTTTTATAATAATAATAATATGTCAAAAAACTAAAAGAAAAATCACATGTCTCAGAGTCCATGGTGAAGTCTTCAGATTGATAGTTTTGTGTGATAAACAGTTCAATATAAAAGAAAAATAGCAAGTAGAGAGTCCTCAGAATTGAGCAGATGGAACCGATAAACGAGACATTTCTGCGTGATAAATAACCGTTCTGGCTCCTCGCTTCTTAAAATAAGCAAAGTCTCGTTGTGGTTACAGCTTCAGTGAGAGAAGAATGTTTATCCTCCGCAGATTGTTTTCTTAAAATGATTTCTAGAGGCCTGTAGTGGTGAAAGTAATCAGTATTTCCCCTCGAAAAAAGTAAGAATAATATGTACGATATTTTGTGGGACAGAAATATATACGTATTTATTTTTTTATAGATATGTTTAAACTTTAAGATCAGTACATCTTGAGGTAATATATGTTGGTTTAGAGACAATGTTTTTGTATTTCCATAACATGTGTATTGTTGTAGTGGGACTGATTTGATGGTCTGGCATTCCTGAAATGTATTTGTAACATTGTTTTGAAAAGTGCTGTTTCAATAAGGTTTATTATTACATAACTTTAAAAACCTGTTTAAACATTTTAAAGATATGCATACGTGACATGAGCAGCGTAGCGGTGTGTAAGGGGGTATTTTTAAAATCGCTTCCTGAATGGGCACAGCTCCACAAGGGCTCATGGGCTCCGTTGGGTCGCAATCAACCTCCCCGCGTGTCCCGTGGCAGATGCGCTTGTTTTCGTGCACGCGCTACCATCGCCGGCCAGCAGATGGCGACACATTCCCCGGTGTACAAAGCGAAACGTCCTTTGAATAAAATATAGCCCAGTTAAAAGTTAAACTTCTAGATGCATTTTCATCTGCAAAAACCAAAACAACAATAAAACTGTTTTAGCTAAGACGTTAGCTTGTTAGCTTAAAAGAAGGTTAATATAACCCTGTTTGTATTTTCACCTCTTTTCACCCTCTGTCTGAAACCAGAGCCCAGTCTGCTCTGATTGGTTAGCTGGCCGGCTCTGTTGTGATTGGCCAACTGCTTATAGTTGTCCCGCCCCTTAGCCTATCACGTACAATGTGTTGGAGCGCTAGCCAATAGAAACGTGAGGGTGTCACTATGTTACAGGAGTAAACAAAGGAGTAAAATGGAGTAAAATGGAGGCGTTTCCGACATGGAGGTTGTTCCTTCTTGAGGGAACACATGGATGTTAGCCTTTGCAGACCATTTACAAGCACCAAAACCTATAGAACACACTACAAGGGGAAACCCTGAAAAGCACAATAGGGCCTCTTGTAAAAAAAAAAAAGCGTAAATATAAAGACAAAACATCAGAGCACTAATTTGACCTGTGGTTGGTTCTGTTCCACTTGTCCTCACTTTATTGACTCATGTTGGATCTAATGAGGCTTTTACCGGTTTTCCTGGGCGCTGCGCCTCCTGCTCCTGGGTGTCGACAGGCGGACAATGTGCTCGTACTGGGATGGTTTGGAGGAAGGACGTGCGGTCTTCCTGGAGAAACTCGCCTCCTCCGCTTCCTCCTCTTCCTCCTCCTTCCTGCAGGAAAATGGAAGCTATTACCACATCCATTATGTGTTGTTGGTCTGCGACAGAAGAATGTCTTGAGGCATGAGGAAGGAGGAGGAGGGGAGACAGAACAATGGACGAGGTAAAATCATCTCTACCCACAAAGACATCTACATTTGTTGAACTCCAGTCGAGACAATGGGCTGACACATAACGGAGGATGAATGCTCCCAGCTGACAGTTTAATTCTGGCTCATTGTTTGGCTGGAAAGAAAATATGTTGTCACAGTTATCATGTTAAAGGATTTAAGGCATAATCTCTGCAAAGCTATTCCTAACACAAGGTCATATTTTATGAAAGGCATGAAAAGACCACAAATTGATTCAAGCGGTGACGGAAACTTACTGAGAGTAGTCCCAAACAAATGCACTATTTATTTGTTGACGTTTCCTTAAACTACAGCATCCAGCTGTTTTACGAAGTTGCTCAGCCGGATTTAAGTCTATTTGTGACACATTTTTAAAGATGTATGCCATCAAGAGGGGAAAAAAGCCAAATCTCACATCTGAGAAGCTCGAACCTGCAATTGATGGTTTTCACTTGATTAATAACTTTGAAGATTTATGAAAACTTCAAAATCTGTTTGTTTATTTTTTGTGAATTGACATATTAAGAAATGGTCGAATTGTTAAGTCAATCAACAGAAAATGAACCTGCAAACATTTTAACATTAGATTGAATGTTTAAGTACGGAAGAACGGTCTCTTTGTAAGAACTGGAACTCTCTCCTTTGACTGTTTTCATAATTTCATACCATGTTTTTGAAGCATTCAAACTGTTAACAGTGGCTTTATTGCCGCCCTGAACTACAAAATGTCACTCAAAGAGACATGTGCCAACCAGAAAGATTCTCAAAAAGACAACGGCTAAGAAAATTACATAAAATGACTACAGAGACACAAAACAGCCACAAAAACAGGCTTAAAAACCAATAAGTCTGTGTATCCTGCTTGGGAGGCTCACTGTCTCAGAATCCAGCCACACACAACAAACAATTTGAAGATGTCCATGTATCAGTCCATAATGAAAATATACAGTTTCGCTGCACCAGCTGCCATACATCTTTCCACACTATTAATAATTACTTTGACCAGTAATGTTGTGATATTTGATTAAGAGGAGCAGGAACAGAGTCTGACGGATAATCAGATTAGAAATGAACTACGTGGACTGCAGAGTGAAAGAGCAGCAGAAGAATATAACACATTTATCACAATTTAGATGTCATATTCACCAATACAAATCAAGCCAACGAACACAATCTCTATATTTTCATTTGCAGCCTGAATCCACAGTCTCTCCTCCGCTCTGAATCTCAGATGAACTTCCTGCCCTAAAGCAAGCCAGCAGGTGTTTGCTGTCATCTTCAGTTACAGTGAATTACTGTTATTTAGGAGGAGCACTTCCTGTGTGGGCTTCTGATTGAGTTACGCCGCATGTGGCTGTGCTTAGAATCTGACAGCTGAGGCGGGGGGGGGGGAGAAACAACAAACATTATCAAAATGAAAGCCTCTAAAAGACTCCGCTAATCGATCCTGAAGCCCTCGGAGGAGATGGGGATGCAGCTGCTGGCTTCAGTCCTGAACATCACTTTGCATTTCCTGAATAAACTCAGTGCCAAAACAGCATCAGAGTCATTATCTCCTCAGCTTTGCAAACATTTTCTCGAATATGTCGATGCAGCACAGGATGAAAAGGCTCGTGTCAGACCACCTCGTTGCCTTTTTCAAAAGAGTCATCAATACTGTACCTGTGGGGGTCCTCCCTTGCTGAGAAGTCTCTTTTGTGTCTGGACAGGTATTGGATTCTTGCACTTGGAGCGGCTCCCGATGCAGAGAGCGGCCATATCGGATCCTGGTTGCCCCAGATCACCTTCTCACTGATCAAGAAAAACATGAAAAGTTTACAATAAGGAGCAGAGATGATGATGAAGTTGGTGGAGAAGAAAGATGTTGTGTTTGAAGGAACCTGGGGATATGGTAAACATCATGATACAGGTGTTACACTTCAATGTTTTGTGATTCTGTAAGCAAGGTGATATGTTGCAAACTTTTTTTTAAATCCACATTGCACACATTTAGAGAGAGAGATTTAATATGTTGTGTCTACGGGACCAGCACAAAAATAAATGTCGTTTAAGTTCTTTTTGAATCCTAAACATAGCTTAAGGAAAACTATCATAGCTATTTCCCCTGTGTGTGACCAAGAGAATGTCTTATTTTATGACGTACTTATGCTCTGATTTGTTTTTATTGTCTGTAACATTAAATGTGTGATGCTGTGTTGGAGATTGTTAATCTGAAAGAGACGTTTACCTAGTTTGACTTTTATGTAAATAAGATTATTAAAGTCCCTGTGAAGAACATGCCACAATTTAGTGTGCAATCTGAGCAAAGAAAAATATAACATTTGCCTATATAAGTAAAATAAATAATGGAAAAATATCATTATTTTTTAGCTTAACAAATTAAGTTTTTGAAAAATCTAACTGCAAGCGTTTCATGTACATATACTACACTTTCATTCATACAAACATGTGTTTTAGACAACCCGGTCTCACAGTCTGCGTACAAATGACACGACTTTGCAAAGGCGTGCAATAGATACGCAGAAGTCCGTTTTTGCGTGCATATGATACGCTGATATTGCACCTCAAACATTAAAACAAAGAGATCTGTGGCTTCAGGCTTGATCGCCGTTCCAATGACAGTTTTAATGTTTGCGGTGCAATAAACGACACAGCAGCTTATTGGGTTATGGTTAGGGTTAGGGTTAAATAAATGGCAAAGATATGTAGAAAATAAACGCATTTAAGATACGTTCATAACAAACGTAACGTGGGAGAAAATTGTAGAAAAAAAACTTGACATACGTTCATAACAAACGTAACGTGGGCGTTTCATATGCACGCAAAAACGGACTTCTGCGTATCTATTGCACGCCTTTGCAAAGTCGTGTCATTTGTACGCAGACTGAAGAGAGAGGGCTGCATCAACACAATAATACAAGTGATTATATTGCGATACTAAAGTGAATGGATATTTTTTACACTATATAAATATTTTCCAGTGGGCGATTACCAAATGAAAGAATAATACTCTCAATCAGAAGTGACCGCTGTTCATTTTCTCAATGTTCTGCCATTTCAACCACACATCCATCCAGAGCGTGCCAGACATCTTTCTCTAATTATGTTGCTGAAAGAAACTCAAAGAAAGGAAACACTGACCAGAGGCTTTTCAATTCTTGGACTCTCTTTCACACCATGATCAATGAACTAACGTGCAATTTCATATGATGTAACAGCTGGGGCTGAGACCAAGAATGACCAAGGACATACTGAACAGAGGCCGCTGTGATACGTCGTGTGGTATCAGAAGAGTTTAAATTGTTATATATGTGAGAAAGAAACCACTTTTAATCAAGAGGAGCGATGTGGTGTGGTGCTCACCAAGGAGTCGTCTCCCAAACAGTCTTTGAGGTTTTGTGCTGCGCCAGCTCCAGGATCCTGCCAAGAAAACATTCCCAAAAAACACAAATCAGCTTTAAAATGAGTCGGATACATAGACTCTGGGCAGAACGTGCAATCACTCCGTTTCTCTCTCTGGCATCAAACAACTGGTCTCACTCTGCAGCTAACAGGCTGGCTTCAAACTGAAAACCTCCTTGAGAAGCTGATCAAAGTCACTGTCAATATTTATCCACGATGACAGAGGTTTTACTTTTCAGGATTGACATTTACACGTTTTCTTTATTCCATGAGTAACTCCTTGAAGAGGACATTTAATAACACATAAGCGGCAGACATAACAGCATTCAAAGTGTCTACAATGAACAGTATTTATTTGTATAACTCATCCTATGAAGACACATATATATAATTATCAAAGTCAAAGTCAACTTTATTGTTAATCTCAAAATGTTGTCTGTACACACAGAAAGATCGATATAGTGTTTCCCACAGTCTTTAGCCTAGTCCCTAAGTGACACACCCTGAACAGTCTGGTGGGTCCTGGGCCAGGTCATGTGATTTTGTGTTCCCATGACAACATGTCCAAGATGTCCATGTGCCAGGCTAACACATGTGACCGAACTAGCTACATTTCAAAAGCTTTTTTGTTGTTGCTAAAGGTACAATTTAAGCCATTTAAGAATTAAAATGCTTACATAACATGTCCTTTATTACATTTAACCTGTTGTGGAAACATTTATTGATCAAATTGATATGAAACAAATGAGACAAACATCGCTGTCACACTGCTGTCACATCAGGACTTTAACCCTAAACCTTCACAGTAAACCCAATAATACCCTAATATCTGAAATGTGGACCCACGGCCCTATCAGAAACGTTGCTATCAGAAACGATGCCCGACTGTTTTGGACGTAATATGGTCGTGTTTACATTAGCATCGCTAACACTCAGAGCTAACCTGTACTGGAGAGCATGTGTGTGAAGAAGCAGGAAGTAAAAAGGAACTCACCTTGTGGTATAACCGGCAGAAACCCTTTGAGCTCCATACTGTTTCAGGAATAATCCTTGATAATCCATGATATGGCGTTTCATCACGGCAGTATTTAGTTTAGACAGTAGCTGCCGGGTCCCGCATGAGCTCAGACCCCTCCTTCTTTTTTTTTTAAAGCTTTATACCCCAATTCAGCACTTTTGAAACAGGAAGTGAAATGGAGGGATATGAGGCATGGCTAGAATGGGTGATCTGTTTGGTATTTTGAGCAAAACACTTCATAGACATGTTTTTAATATATTTTTATATAGCTGAGACCTATGCTATTGCTTAAAAATAGCATGATAGGTGACCTTTAACATCAATTTTCATAACTACCACCATAGATTTCACCTTTTCTCTTAGAACAGAAACTTAAAAGCTTTTAGAAAATGATGCAACTTGTATGTCTTTATCGGCATAAATACAGTATTGTCTTCTGTTTTATATGAAATTATTGTCATTTAATGGTCTTCATATAAGCTTTTCCACTTATGTGTGTTCTATGTGTGCTCCTACTGTTTGCCAGACAACAACAAAAAAAAGAATTTTGATGGAGGTAAAACACAATAGGTGCATCTAAAAAGTGTGAACTTTATAACATATATGATGTGACCTCACCTTTCTGATGGACCAAATCTGGACAGAATCCCTGCAGGAATGAACAAGAAAGTGAATTAGGAGGACAATACAAGACAGTTAAACACACAGTTTACATCCTATCTAGTACCTGTACGTTGTTTTGCAGACATCTCTCCTCTCCTCTCCTCTCTGCAGGATGGGTCCGCTTGCACTAATCTCCTGCTGTTGCTATGCAGCCAGGAGTCCTTAGCAACCATCTCCACTCTGAGAACTCCTTGAAACTGGAGTCTGTGAACTGTCTCAAGAGACGTATGTTTAAAAGTAAGTGATACGATGCAGGTCAGCTGGGTTTGGATCAGATTTCAGAGCGGTACTGTGATGGTCGACGACAGATTAAATATCAGATGTTAAGACGAGAATCTTTTTTTCCCGTTAAGAAATATGTAGAAGCCAGAGTAGACTGTATAAAACGCTAGAAGCCCTTTAGAGGCAAAGGATCCAAAGAGCATTCTGGAGATATATTGTTTCAGTGTGATATAGCCTATCAAATATTGTGATTATTAGTAAAGAACAGATACCAAAAAAGGTTTTGCATGGTTACTTGTTTTCCATCTGTTAAAATAGGATGGGAAATAAAGGTCTCGCGTTTTTGTATTTGTTGATGTAATACTCATTTTAGCCACAAGAGGCTGAAGTGTAGCACTACAGGTGATATAACAACAGTGCGTGATAGCAATGAATGTAATCCAGTTATATGTCAAGGTGAAGAATGATTCATTTAAATGAGGACTTTACTCTACTACAGTAATGAAGTTTAATCACATATGAAAGCTTCAGAATCAGGTTTATTGTCAGGTAGGTTTTAATAAATAAGAAATGTGCTTTGTATAAGGGTAAGTCTCTGAAAAAAAGGTCTTACATTTAAAAAAGATATACTTAAAGTGAGAAGCATAATAACTGGGAAGTGTATGCCTGGGTTTCTCTTTAAATAACTTATTGTGTTTTTTAGAAATATAAATACGTTTACCCTCTTGACATTTGTAAAGCGTCCCCTCACGTTATACAATTTAGCTATCCATATATTTAGCTATTCATATATGCTGTATACGTTGTGGACATAATTATGATATTTAATTATATGAAACGCATGCCTTTGTCCATGTGCGTCTGTATTCATCATGAGTTCAATTCCCATATCTACATTAAAAACAAAACACACAACAACCAACACATTTAGTGGAAACAATTTATTTAAGTGTGAAAAAATACATTCAAACTGTTCACACACATACTGTCTGTTTGACATTTTGGTTTTGGTAAAAGGCTCTGAAAATGTAGATGAAATAAAAAAGTGCTTATTTTTTTTTTTAAACCTCCTTAGAAATGGTACTCGTGAAGGCTTTGCACAAAACAATGTATTTCCCTTTTTATCCCAATGCTTACAGACAGATTTCACCAATAAAAAAAAGCATTAAGACTCAATAACAAGCAGCTGTGTCGGCTCTCTAAACAACAAAAACACCACGCTAATACAAAAGCGACTAGAAAAGTAAAACCCTATTTAAGATGAACACTTATCAAAGTATGTACGAACATTCATGATAAAACCAATAATGTTTATTATTATTAAGGCAGATCTGACTCTAATTGCTTCGTTAAACCACTGTTTTATTCAGACATTTAGACATTTAGACATCGCTTGGGTGGGTAATATTGGAGAATGCAGCATTTTTTCAATTAACCAACAGAAAATCCCATCCCAGTGTTGCCTGCTCTTTTAGGTAACTAGCACCACTAGCTCAAAGGTGGCTAAATCTATCAAGAAAGTGGCCGTTTCTCAACGTCGAGTAATCCTGCTGCAGAGCCACTATTTCAAGTATACTACGTCATCGAGTGGCGCCGAATGCTGGGCATTTAAACCACAGTCCTTCGGCGCCACTCGTAGTATACTTTAAATAGTGGCTCTGCAGCAGCTCTACTCGACATTGAGAAACGGCCCGATTCCACTCCAAAGCCACTCCCCCAAAATGACCCCGAATGAACATATTATGATGAACGTAACAACAAGAAGACATGGCTTTTCCGAGCATTCACAGCAACATATAGCGCTCTTTTTTTGTTTCTGGTTTCTAAATTAAAATGACCCACCCTAGCTCTAGGTAGTTGTGGTGTTATATGTGGTGTAATTGTGCTATTTCTTTATCAGTTGAAATATTAACGGGTCATCAACGTTTGCACACTTTTTTATTTTTTAAAGATGCAATAGTTAATATGCATGTTGCCGTGCGAAATGGCAGAAAGAGGTCACTGCTTGAAAAGTTGAAGTACAAAAAATATCCCGTTCCACCCGAATAGAGGAGCCTTTTTTGTGTGTTTTGCCAAAATGTGAAGTGATATTACCAGATCTTAATTAGTGGCCTTGTATTAGGTTTACATGATGGCTTTTCCCACCATAAAAAATATCATAGGACAGCTTTGAGAGTCGAGGTATTTAATATTCTTCAGATCACGACACATGAAGAACATTACGATGCAGACCAGGTTAGAAAAATAACTCTGTTAGTGCCGACAGTGCTTTTACATTTTCTTTTCTTACATAACAAATTGATGCTAAACGACTGTTAGCAATGCTGGTGCTAAAGCTGATGGCTTGATCAAACCTACACACCTGAAATGAAGCCTCTGAGATTCTGTACCATCAGCCGAACTGTTTCAACATCTGAGAGGCTTTAGGAATAAAACGCACAGTAACAGTCTGTAAAGAACATTTATGGCTCTGTTGATGACGCTCAACATCCGTTTGGTGAAAATAAATCTTTGGTGAATATAACGTTTGAACATAAGCGTGTCCAGTATGCCTTTAGTTGAAATTAAGACAACAAAATAACTCATTGTTGGTTGTAACGGTTGAAGAACAAAAATGTTTGTGAAGTTTGGAACAAATCCAGAATCTACTTTATAACCCCGAAACCAAAACGGTTAAATACTTTTAAATGTTCTTATTAATAAATAAAGTGTCAGCCTACCGGGTGTAGTGAAAACATTTGCAGAGAACGTGTTAAGTGAAAAACAGAGGTTTAAGGATGAGATGTGTCCTATCTGCTGTCAGAGACCATCTGCAGGATCAGCTCTCGAGCGTCCTGAACGCCAGAGCTGAGCTCGCCCTCGCCTTTCTTCACGTGGGTCCCGATGAGGAACAACCTGCGGTCCCCGGCCTCAGAGAGGGACAGAGCGTCGTGCAGATCTGTGATGCTGCAGGCTCCTGGGAGGTCCTGGAAACACGAGGTAGACATGAGGAGACATCCGGCGGCAGAATTAACTCTCTTACTTTCAGATTTCAAAGACATACACGATATACAGTGAGTAGGTACCCGAAACCTTTACATGGCGTACAAGAAAAGAAGAAAAAGGCTGGGTATTACATTGACAGTTCCTGAGAATAGTCTAAAGCTGCCAGTCGACAGCATCGCAGATACAAACAAAAAGGCCAAGGGTAACCCACTAACAACAACAACTACAACAAAAATATCGAAAGGAGGAAAAGAGCAAAATAAAATAAAAACTAAAAACTGGGGATGGATTGTTTTTATCTTTGAACTTTTTAATGCTATTTTATTTCTATATTCTATAGTAGTAATCAGCAGCGAACCGCTTCAACACGTGTATTTTGGTTTATTCACGGCATTCATTTAATTCAGGGGTTCTCAAAGTGCGGCCCGCGGGCATGTTTCTGGCGGCCCGCGATAGTTAATGTGACAAAAAAAGTCGAAAGTTGTTTTGGATGAGTCACTAGTTGACTGGTAAGAAATGATATGAGAAGCCGCTGTGGTGCATCTGATTAAAATGCCAGAGACGATGTATACTCCAAATGATGTTTATTGTAAATAGGAGGTGAAGGCCAAGATATGTACACAAAATGTATGTGTGTTTGTTTGTATATATAGGTATGTAAAAAGGCGTGTGTGTGATTGTGGTTATTTGCGTGTGTGCGTGTGTGTGTGTGTGAGTGTGTGTGTGTGTGTGTGTGTGTGTGTGTGTGTGTGTTTGCAAGGCACTTTTGAGACAAATTAATGTTTGATTAATCTTAATGTATACTGTATGTATAATTGGTTAGTACAATAAAGAAAGGATT
>CALSBZ010041248.1:49266-61131 GCA_943591055.1 Gobionotothen gibberifrons
TTTTGTCAAAGCAAGTTCCCATTCTTTGTTATTTTGGATTTCATTCAAAGCACCAACAATATGTGATGATTTTGCATACCTTTCTTTTTCTTCTTCTTCTTTTTGATGTCGCCTTGGCTGTAAATAAAAACCCAGACGTAAGCGTTACGGAGGTGAAGGTGTAGCCACATGAGCTCATCCTATACTTTTCTATGAACAAATACCATCTAAATGTAGTTTATTTCTGAAGCCGGTGAGATTACCTCTGTTCTTTGGGAAGGTTTTCTCCGATGACCTTAGCTGCCTTTTTCCTGACGTAGTTTGCTCCGTGGGAGTTCTCCAGCTCGTCCACGTCCACATTTAAGGCCATCGTCTCTGCGGAGGGGAGGTGTTTGCTGAGGCTGCACAGGAATGCTTAGGAAATGTACATTTAATGTATACAGCTTAAATTAATCCAAGATTCATTACCAAAAAAAAATGCATTAAAGGTGACCACTTTTGTACGTCTTTTCTACATGAATATGTGTCCCCGGTGTTCCAGGGAACTCACCAAGTGTCAGAAAACACAACCCTCTCTATTTTCCTCCATACCCAAATCTCTTAAAAAGGGGCTGCAACGGATCTGATACAGACTGATCCAGATTTGAACACTTCTATGACGTCACAGAAGTGGCGCTACGGCTATTGGGCCAACTCCACCAATCAGGAGGAGACAGCCACGGACATTGCCGTTCGAAAGCGCTGGAGACGCTGTAGTACATATGCCAGGCCTGTAGATGGTGCTGTTCTCACAGAATCAGCCCGTGAAAAGACAGTGTTAAATTGAGCGAAATGAGGAATGGCTAAAATGCATGATCTGTTTGGTATTTTGAAAAATAAAAAGTATAAATATGCCTTATATAGGTATGGTCCTACACTATATTATTCAAATATAGCATGATAGGTCCACTTTAATATACAATACAAATATGGTAATGATCTCAGGTTGGATAACAAATAATGAGGCTCCATTACTGTTTTCTATACAATTAACATGGTACTAGTCTATAGCGTTTGTGGTGTGGTCTTCTAGGGCTGCAAATGGAAACAATGTTTTTCATTCTGACAATCAGTTTCACAACTAAGCAATGCCTATTGGGGCTGCACGATATATCGTGTCGTGACGATAATCGCGATATGCGCATACATTGCGAAAAATAAATAAAATGTAAATATATATTTTTTTAGGACGTGCGATATTAAGTATGGAAATTAACTCAAACACGTCATGTTACAATTCTTTTGATGCTCGTTACAAAAGGAAAATTCGCACAGCTCTCATGTCAGGGGTACTTGAGTGAGTGACATGCAGGCTCTGCATGCGCAGCAAACCACCAATCACAATCAAATCTCCAAAGCAAACGGACCCGGGGATTAAAAGGTAAAAACACTGAATAAAGTCGTTTAATGTGTTTCTCCAGTTCGGCGCTGCTAACCCGAGCTAGCTCAGCTGGTTGCTCTGATAACTTAAGATCCAGACGTCCGTGACTAAGATCCTTCATCCGGTTAAATATAGTTCGAAAAATACCAATTGTTTAGCATTCAAGTTCAAGAAAGGATGGTTTGCGGACAAAAAAGTATTTTCTTCAATTCCTGTATTTTTTCATATCGCAATATATATATATATCGCAGGGGGAAAAAATCGTAATACCAGTTTCTTCCAATATCGTGCAGCCCTAATGCCCATTATATCTTCCTAAAAGCACAAGGTGGCGTTTTCATGTTTCCTGATGTATTGGATCACCCACCCATAAAAACAATATGTACATTTCAAATGTTCAGGAGGTCAAAGGATACGATTTGGCTTTATCTGTGTCCACCAGAGAGTACGCAGAGATGAGTTGTGCCAGTGTGTGGATGTCCTTAGTGTTTTGCCTGTATTAGGAAAAAAGGAAACACGTTTAGCTTCATTGTTCTAAAGAAGAAATTCTTCCACATTTGAGTTTTTCGGCTCTATAAGCAGCGTGTAACGATGTTTGTCAAGCTGTGCAACAAACAACCGAGCTACTTAGTCATGCAGGCAAGAATGATTGAACTGTAAGCAGAATCGACAGCTGGGAGATAACTTCCACATCATCACAAACACTCTACACTTTTCTGATTGTGAGAGTGTTTCTGCAACTCACTTCCACAGCTGCTCCAGATCACTGATGGCTTCTTTTTTCCGACCGTACTTCAGTTTGAAATTGGCAGCTTCTCGTACAAGAGCCAAGTGATCCGCAGATCCGGACTGTGGAGGAGGAAAATACATTCAAAAAACTACTTCGTGAGGTGGCTTAAACTGTCATATTAAAATATTATGAAACCACCTTCACTATAGGTGGCACTTCATTTTGACTCAATGTTTTTATAAAGCACTTGATGCTGTAATGTTATTTTCACAATTAAAACATAGGACACTAACCTGCTCAGACTGGTAATGCTCGATCCCTTGTTTGAAAACCTCAATAGCGCTGTCGATGTCTTCTTCATGGGAGTACATCGTTACCAGAGCGGAAATCTGAGGAGTCAAAGACACGGTTAGATCAGAGTTCAATTGTGACGCTTTCCCACTGCAGCGCGGTTTAAGCTTCGTTTTGCTTTTCCACGAGGGGTAGTTCCAGCTCGGGGCTACTTTTTCACCTTTTTTCTGGCCCTCCAAAATCCCTTACCGGGCCAACAACCGGGCTGAACATGCTAAAACTAGTGCACTCTCGACTGCTGATTGGTCAGAGAGAATCGCTGGCAAGGGGGCTACAACTACAACAAGATGAACATATTTGACCGTGATTTAATTGTAATACAGGTTTCAAAATAATGCCGAAGTAACAACATACTGATACCGGTTAGTAAAAACCATGAATTAATGCTTTGACAAGTCTGCAGACTTTTTAAAATGCGTATTTTCGGAATGGAGATCGGCTAAGCTAACGCAGTATATGCTCTGACCGTCCACACTCACAACAACGGCCTACAGACATAAATAAAGCAGCGACTGTATTCACCATGACACAGACAGTCTGTGGTTTGTACTTGTTTAACTTCTGTCTAGTTTCTGAACAGCTATGAGGAGCTGTGAGCTCTGAGGGCTAACAGCTAACGGCTGATGTTGGTTTTGTGTTTTGCATTGAAGATGACGTCACGGTAGTTTTACGCAGCGTCGCTCCGCCCGCCGAACAGCCGATCGCCCCGCCTACACTGCGTTACTATAGTAACTACCCCAGTTCCTAAACTGTAATGGAAACGCAGCATGAAGTGAGCCTGGTCTAACCATACCGTACTAAGCCGTGCGAGGCCCTGCAGTGGAAAAGCGCCATTAGAGATTTTACACAGTTACCAGGGGACGTAACCCAGCCATGCATTAATTAAAAGAGACTTTGTGGCAGTTCTGAGCAGACTTACCATCCCTGATTTGTGCTTGAACTCTTCAATGGACCTTAGAACATCACACGCTTTTGTTACGTGACCTGAAGACCAAAACAAAAAAGTAAAAAGTATTATAAAACAAATGCTGCCATGAATCCCGTAATTTAACATTTTATAAAACTCTGAAAGACTGATTATTAAAAACATAACAAAATACTCAGTTAAACTCCATTTGGCTCATTTGAACAATTTGAATGTGTGTATTAGAAGACCGTGGATAATTTAGGACTGACACCCTGTCCTAAGGGAGTAAAGGTTAGTAAGAGTAGGGTCCGTAATCAATCAGTGTCAATCATATCTGTACCTTGTATTAAATAGAGTTGTGCCATTGTCAGTTTGATGCCAGACGCACTCTCTGGATGTTGGTCTGAGAATTGCTGGAAAACAAAAAGGAGAGTTAGAAAGCAGTCTAAGAAAACAGAAATCACTGAAAAACTACTGGCTTACGTGGATAGCCTAACTGGGAATGAATCATCCCCAGAGTTGGTGTTTGACTTTTACATGATCAGAAAGAAAAGCAGGAGGATGTATTTAGATTTAGATTTAAAGGTCCCCTATTATACTGTTTTTCATCAATATATTACAGGTCTCAGATATATACAAAACATGTCTCTGATTGGCTGAAACACCAAACAGATCATTGCAGCATTACCCATAATCCCCTCTGTTTCAGCCCTGTTTCCAAAGTGCTGATTCTCTGTCTGTTACTTTAGATGAAAATAAGGAGCCCCTCCCCACGCCCCTCTGAGAGACATTTGGTTAAAAATAACTCAATGGTGCTCTAGGAGGGGATTCAGGTGATAATGTGGTGGGGGGGGGGTTACCTTGGTTACTGATTGGCTAATGGTTACACAAGACAAAAAATCGTTATGACATCAAAAAGTGGCCAAAATCTGATCAGCTCATTTTCAGACAGGTTTTTATAGAAAAGGATCAGGACAAAAAGAGAGAGAATCTTTGTTCCTGAAACTTTCAGAATCTCTTTCCACAGAGGGGACACATGTTGATGTAGAAGAGGGGACACATGTTGATGTAGAAGAGACATGAAGAAGAGGGGACACATGTTGATGTAGAAGAGACATGAAGAAGAGGGGACACATGGTGATGTAAAAGAGACATGAAGAAGAGGGGACACATGTTGATGTAGAAGAGACATGAAGAAGTGGATTTCGCGTAATAGGTGACCTTGAAGACAACAGCAGTGCTATGACTCTGTACCTGCAGCAGCTCGATGGCCCGGGTGTGCTGCTTCTCTCGGCACAGCTGAGCCACCTGGATCAGGACCGGCCGGGGGTGGCCCGGGTTCTGAGCCTGGAGACTGGACGACAGTTTCCTGCACTGCTCAGCCTGTGGATGTTAATGCACACACACGTGATCCGGATCAGTAACGGGATCTCACATTCTGATGAGTCAGCCATTCCTGTTCCCCTCTTGATGTGAATGCAGCAGCTCTTCATC
Organism: Gobionotothen gibberifrons; assembly: GCA_943591055.1. Classification (NCBI taxonomy): domain Eukaryota; kingdom Metazoa; phylum Chordata; class Actinopteri; order Perciformes; family Nototheniidae; genus Gobionotothen; species Gobionotothen gibberifrons. The sequence continues at coordinate 54,148 of CALSBZ010041248.1, forward strand.
TACCTGGTTGGTGTACATGGCCAGCAGGGACTTGTTGAAGTCGATGGCCTGCAGCTGCTTCTTGGCCAGCTTGTACTCCACACCTTCAGCGTTCGTCAGCTTCACCTTTTTCTTAGAGTCAAACACGTTTTGGTCCTACGGAAACAGACAGCTTGCATTAAAACACATTCAATTAAAGCAGTATTTTCATTTATGATGAAATATTAGCCCAATGTACTATGTTTGCATGCAACACTATAATTCCGTATATGACAACATGTTCAGGGTCATGTTAAAACATTATTCACTTAGGACATTTGGACTAAGCTTTTATTATTTGTAGGGTTTTCCAATAAACACATGTAGGATATGCAGATAGTTTTATGAGCATGCAGTGTTTCCGCCAGACCAGGGCTGAGAGGGCGTCCACCCCGAGAGCGGGAACTTTGAATTGAGCCGTCCCGTATAGATACTATCTCTTTACGTATTAGTGATGGGAATTCCGGCTCCTAAACGACTCTTCATTTAACCACGGAGCCTCTGTTTCGCCGCTGTGAGGCTCCGGCGCTCGCAGTTCACGCGCATGCTCCACTAGCATCCCCAAGGCTCGCCGGCAGTACACTTTCCGTCACAGCAACACGCTTTGCTGGCGGCGAAAAGAATCCCACCAGACTCCTTTGCCCCTCCAACAGAGGGATGTCCTTGTCCTTTTTCCTTTTCGGCATTTCAAGCGATAAAAACTCTCGATCTTCTCTCAAATTATTTATTTTTTTGGACGCCCTCGGCTCAAGTTCAGGGCGTTCCGAGCTGAATAAGGGCGTCAAATGACGGCAAGACGCCCCCCTGGCGGAAACTCTGTGAGCATGTATACATTCGGGTTATGCATTTCAATTGTGTTTTCTTTGCGACACAAAGCCTTTTGCCCGTTTGTGGTCAGCTATTTGTGTTATACAGAAAACCATTTCATTTCTGTTGTAAAAGGCTTAGGAGTAATAATGTTGTCTTTTCCCGAATCAGGGCAGAACTTGGATTATTTTGTGCATGTAAATGTTTGAGCGTCAAACACTCACCTTGTTTATTGTAATGATATTGTTGGCAGTCACGGCGAGCAGCCCCACGTCTGATGGCCTGCGAATAAAGAGCATGGAATATTCATTGAACAGCTCCACTGCTCACGCACTAAAAACTCACAGCTTATGTATTGACTCGTGTACATCTATGCCAGTAACAAGTTAACAGGCATTTCCATACAATTACAATCAAACAACACATTTGAACTAGGATAGACTATATTCATTTAACACGTGCTACATCATTTCTCTGCTTTTGATGTACTCACTTGAGCTTGATGACCTGGTTGTAGAGCTGCAGAGCCTCGTCCGTCCGGCCCTGTAACTGCATGACGTACGCCATCTGAGAATGGATTACAGCCAGCTCTGACTCGATGTCCTCCTCAGTCACATCCTGAGAGGGACAAAACAACAACGCCAGTGATTATCAGGAGGGTATTGAAGACAAGCGTGGGCTTTGTCGTGCATTTAGTCCAAAGAAAAACACCATATTTAATTCATCTGTATATATTCTTCTTGTTTCTCTTTTGGGGTATTTAGAAATGTGGCGGCTAATTTACCCACACAACTTCCCTCAAGATAAAACAATTCTACAAGATTATTGCCTTTCACAATTCTTTACATATATTAAGAATCCATATTCATTATTGTCCACTTCAATGTGATCAATTCACATACATAGTGCATCACACCATCATCTACAAGCATCTTCTACCAATAATGAGTAAGGCTTGATGAAACCAAAAGCAGCACTCACAGAATCCTCTGCCAAAGACACTCTGCACAGCTCTGTGAAAGAAACACAATCAGTTCACGTCAAACCAAATAATTGATCAAATCGAAATTTGACAGAAACTCAGATCAGAGAGAGACTGACCCTCTGCTTCCTGTAGTTTGCCGAGCGCCTCCGTCAGCTGTCCTTGACCAATCAGAGCGCAGGCAGCGTTGTAGCACAGCTCATACGTGGACTCGGGGAGACCCAGATCCTCCTGTAGCAGAACACGCAACACATCTTCTTAATAAACAAATAATACAATACATGCGTGTTGAAAAATAAACAAACTACATTTTTTTTTTAATGTTGTGGAAAGAGCTTACCAATGGCGCTTCCTCCCACTGACTCAGAGACGCCACCACAGCAGAGAGGTTGGTCTTCCTCTCCTCTTCGTACTCGTCCTGGGAGTTTCTGATCAGGTCAGTGTAGACGGACTTGCAGTCGTCGTAGCGCTCCATCCTGTACAGCTGCAAAATAAAGAGAGAGACACTTACTATCAGCAGGAGAGGTTGAGAGAAAACGTTTGATGCTTTTCCATCACATTCACAAACAAAGAGCTGGGTCTACTTTCACTATACAAGGTTTAAAAGCCAAGTCCACAGATCAAAGACATCCAGCGATAATTAGATGCCGTTTAGTCTCACCACTTGACCATAAAGCTCCTTCAGCTTGTCTGTCTGTTCAGGAGCAGACTCGATGGTCTTCAGGGCGCTTTCCACTCGGTTCAGCCGGTACTCGCAGTACGCCTTCTCAAACACAACGTCACTGAGAAAGGAGAGAGATCAAAATCATTTCAGTGGGGAGATGGAGCCAACCGCACGACATGTACTCACGTTATTGTTTGTGTGTAAAGCCTCAAACAAGCATTGCAAAAGTTGTGTTCAGTTAAGTATATTGTTGAACAGTTTTGATAACATTAGCGTTAACGTACAGCATTAAAACAACGTATAGGTTGTATGTTAAATAGGGGAGCAAGTAGGTGTTGTGACGAATGCATTTATATACACGAGGGGGGCTGTGGCTCAGTGGATAATGTGCTGGACTTTGAATCAGGGGATAGCAAGTTCGAGTCCCACTGCAGTCAGCATGTCATTGTGTCCCTGAGACACTTCACCCCAAATTGCTCCTGTGGGGATTGTCCACAGTACCGAGTCACTTTGCATAAAAGCGTCTAACAAGTAACATGTAATGTAATATAAATATATCTGATAGTGCTTCAGTGCCTGTGCCCCTCGAGTATTAAATGAATGTAGGCTTGCCGTTACAAGTGAGTTACTATTTTGGAAGAGCTAGGATTTGTGTATGTCAGTTATTACTTGTTTTCCCCTCTATAAAGCACTTTTGACTGCTTTTGTACAAGACTGTGCTCTACACATACACTTGAATATGGTCTATAAGAGTCAAAACATTAAAGAGAAACAGAGAAATAGTATATTACCCGCCGAGCAGTTTTGAATGAGTGTTCATGACATTCAGCGCCTCTTTGAAGCTGCCGTTCTGAACCAGGCAAACTAATTTACAGTGAAGAGCCGTCACATCCTCCCTGTTGTCTTGCACAACTGTGAACAAGATAAAACAAAAGCAGATTAAAGAGATTTTCAAAGAGTGTGTCTTAAAAAACGAGAGCTTAATCTTAAATCATTCTATAAAAATAAACCAGATCAGAAAGAAGGAGAACACATACATTATAACGTTAGCTTACGTTAGTTCACTATAAAAAAACAGAAAGAAAAAGGAGGTAAATTAACAGTGCATATTACCCGTACCATAATATGAAAATACCCCAATAATAAAAAATGAAAGGAAAGTGGAGAGGAGATTCATAATGTCAGTACACTAGTATGTTGATTATAATGTTTGTATCATTAGTAGGCTAAATAATAGAAGGAAGGACTGATTTACTGCTGACGGAGAACAGTATTATTGAAAGAAAAAAACATTTATAACGGTCTGGTGACAGCTGACTGAAAGCTGGTTAGCATTATGATTAGTTAGCTGTAAGGCTAGGGACACGTCACTAGTCAAGACAGGACCACGCATTTCTTCAGATAAATACTATTTTATAAGGTCACATAAAATCTACACACATTCGATGCATGTGTAGCCACGACACTCAAGTGTACATTTATGAATATACTTTTACCATACAAAGCTAATTGCTTGTTTGAGAGACCTGACAAGTGCATGTGTAACCACCATTAGCTTAGCCACATGCTAACAGCTGGTCATGCTGTTGGCCCTAGCTCAGCCACTGAAGAAATAAGACAGTTTTTCCACTGTTTACCAGCAATTACAGGTTTTGTTTGAGAGTAGCAAGGAAAGATGTGAATACGTACTTTTAGTCACAGCTTTAAGAGCTCTTGTAAAGTCTCCATTCTGCCCACAGCGGTTCACTTCGGTCCACAGCGAAGCGACCGAGATCCCTCCGCTCGCCATCTTCGCTGAATGGGCTCACAGAGTCGGCGGAAGTAGAAGATGTACACATCCGGGTAAACAAGAATTCTGTATATTTATTTAATTTAAATAAATAGTCAAAAAGGTAATTAATGATTAACCACGACTTCATTCTATAGTGTAACTTATAATAATAATTCTATATGTGTGTTACGTTCGGGCAAATTATGCCTTCATAGCCAACGTGAAAAGTGAGGCTTTCGTAGAGCTGCCATAGTAGGCAGTTAGTAGTAACATCGTTTATACATTGCCTCATAATAATGAAGACTTTCTTAGTGTCCGACACCAATTTATATCAAAGTTGTAATTTCCGGAAACCTATTCCCCTCTCATTGGCAATCAACAATAAAACTACAAACAATAATTCACCTTTATTTAATCAGGTTGTTTCTGTGATAGTATCATAATTCCGATCTTTATTCTAGCCCCTGAAGGCATCACTGCAGGAGGTTCGGTCGGACTCGGCGTCTCTCGGTTTCACTCGGAGGGGGGGCACTGTTGTCATTCGTCAGGGCTGTGAGTCGAGCTTTTGTCCAGGAGAAATGGCTGGGATTAAAGGTAAGCCAATTCCACTTTTCATTCCCTCTAGAAAGCCTCTACATTCCGGCTCAGTTAACGCCACTTTGACCCATCATCCTGTAGAAAGATGGATGCGTTTTCCACGTCCAGCTAGCTAACGGTAGTGAAGAAGGAGTTAGCAGCACGGCCGGTGTAGCAAGCCGGCCGTTGAAGCCGAATGTTTGAATGACGTTGTGGCCAAATGGTGGTACTACAACGGCCGTGACGTCATTTTGGCCCAAAATACTCTTTCCCATTGCTTAAATATAAATAATAATAATACACTTAGTTTATCTAGCACCTTTCATGCACGATGCAGCCCAAAGTGCTTTACAGAGCAAGACAAGATACCTAACAGTAATGATGAGTAAAAATAGGAAGGAACAGAAATAAAAACGTTATATAAGTGATATAAAAAGTTAAAAACCAACAAAAAGGGTTGGACCAGAGAACCATTAAAAACAATGATACCACTAAAATTACCCCAAATTAAAAAGATAGGTCTTTAATTTAACTTTAATTCAAATTCAAATGGAGTTGGGAAAGAGGGAAAAGACACGTCTGCAAATCAGCGTATATTTATATATTTTTTTGAGCTTAGTAAACTACCTAGCAGGAACACTTTTAAAAGCCATATTTAAAGGGTCTAACAGAACAGATGTATAATGTACAATTAAAATATCTTTATGAGCATGACCATAGTGACATACATTATTGCTAAAGCTTTGTACAATTGCGACATCTATACATAAATATACATTTGAAATGTACGATTACATTCATAAACAAATGCAAAAACACGTTTTCTTTACAATGAAAATATATTTTTTGAACATGAACTAGAACATTTCATAAAAAAACTCATAATAGAACAAGTTAAGGTGAGTTATTGGTTATTGTATTATTGTATTTCTATTTTTTAAAGCTGAATCCAGAGTTTTTTTCTCTTTCAATTAATTTTACTGAGCTGAGAGCAGGGGTATAGGAGGCGGGGCTTAAGGGGAAACTCAACTGCGCATGCTCAATGGGCCCAGGTCCTCTGATGATCCGGGTACTTTCTGAATCTACAGTCCCTTTATTTTGAGCTTCACGCGCTACTGAGTAACTCTCATAGCAATGAACGGGGTATCCAGTTCTCTTTATACATCCATGCAGCAGAATCGTTAGCATTTGAGCCTTTATTCATTTGGCTAAGAAAACACAATGAAATGCTCAATAACGTTATTTGACACTCAAGCAGCTATGTCATGTTACATAACGATGGTGTATTTGATTCCCCCTCCTCTTGTAACAGTGTAATAACGTGGTAGATACCGTTATAATGCTAATGCTAGCTGCACCCTAACTTGATTGTGATGCTGTGCTTTCTGCAGTGATCTGCCGGGATTATGTTCTTCTAAACCAGCATGTAAACTCACTGTAATGCTCCCAGAGTTTAACACGAGTCCCTAATGACCCGGCTTAGACTACAAATGAAGTTGTTACGTGAAATCAGCTGATTCATCACATGAGAAGCTACAGGGGGCCTGCTGCAAGGATGTGATGGCAGTGGTCGATAGTAACATAGTACATGTACTCAAGTATTGGAAGTAAAATGTTGAGGTACTTGCAGATGTGGAAGAAGTACTCAGATCTTGTACTTTAGTCAAATTAGATCTACTAGACTTTTGCAATGCAGGAATTTTACTTGTACCAGAGTATATCTACTCTCTTGCAAATGTTTCTCAAGTAAGAGTACAAAAGTATAAGCATCGAAACGATATTTGTTCAGACTTTTGGTATACTCAGTACTCATTATGCAGATTGGCACATTTCAGAGTAATATATATGATATGTTTTGATTATAATTATTGATGGATTGATGTGTAAAGGTGCAGCTAGTTGTAATTACTTTGTATTCTTCAGGGTAGTGAAATGCTTAATATCCTCCCCTCTTCCTCTCTTCTCTTAGCTCTCATCAGCCTGTCCTTCGGGGGGGCCATCGGCCTGATGTTCCTCATGCTAGGATGCGCACTCCCTGTGTACGAGTAAGTATCACCATCACACACCATGTGAGCCTGTGTGTGTGTGTGTGTGTGTGTGTGTGTGTGTGTGTGTGTGTGTGTGTGTGTGTGTGTTTGAGAGAGTGTGTGTTTGTGTGTGTGTTTG
>CALSBZ010041249.1:0-16477 GCA_943591055.1 Gobionotothen gibberifrons
AAGAAATACATTTATGTACATTAATGTATTTCAGAAATGAAATACATGCAACAGGCAAAAGCCTACCAGTTTCACCCACTGTCTCTGCCACCTCCCTCCATGCCTGGTTCCTCCGGTTGTATCCCGGTAAGTTAATAGGGACTGGTCATACAAAACCGGGTGATTTGCTACGGCGATAATTAGTTTCTCCATCTGTTTTTGAAATATAGAAATGAACGGCGGGATATCTCTCCCAGTTTAGACGCGGTTTGATTGGCTAGGGCTTGAGCTGTCAGATTTTCAGAAACGGGATTTGATTGGCTGGCGCTGGCGCTGGCTTCTCCGGCTTCTCCGGCGTCAGAAGTTGAACAATTTTCAACTTCTGAAAATTGAACAATTTTCAACTTCTGATGCCGGAGACGCCGGAGAAGCACAGCCATGCTACCCACAATTCAGTTCGGCGAAAAGCGAGGCAACGTGACGTCACCCCTTTCAAAGTGAATGGGCAGACGCGTTGGAAGCCGTTTTTGAAGCTGTCGAAGCTGTAGTGTGGACGGGCCGTTACCGATGCAGGTTCAAAGGTGAATTAGGTTCAAAGGTGAATTATTGCGTCATCGTTTGCGTCATGACGTAACCATTTACGTGCTTTCTTATGACCCATGGCTGTTTGTTTGTAACCTTTATTTATCCAGATAAGTCCCATTGAGATCATAGATCTCTTTTTCAAGGGAGACCTGCTGTAAAGTTTTCATTGTCTGACTGTCACACAAGCAGCTGAAAAATATTCCCCCATCAGTGAATGTGTTTTAGTCTGAAAGCTGTTTGGCATCACAACGCTGTTATGAAAGTTTCTCTGGCATTCTACAGGTGATGTTAGCATAGCAACCAAAGCTAATCAGACTATCTTGACTACTTGTTGCTATCATATTGTGGCATAAGCCGTTTTCTACACGCATATTTCACCGGCGTAGTTTTCGTTATGATTTGACTTGTGATGGCCACATCATGTAGCCCATGTATTGATTCCATCCGATGGTTGCAATAATACAAAACAAAAGGAAAACGTCTGCCTCTTCACAATGGTCAATAACAGTGAACGGATGGTTATTAAAGTAAGGTAAAATAAACAGAATCACACTAAGCCTGTTAGTGTTGCCTGACTTTATATAAGTGTTTTTATAAGTGTGTGGTCGCGTTCTAGTCACTTTGCTCAGCGCTACTGCTTGTTACAACTTGTATTCGCCGATCTTGCCCGGTTGCCGAGTGGGGCCAGCTGAGAGAATAGACCAGACTCCAGCAAAGGTAAATTGTGTCTAGAGTGCGCCATCTAGTGGGATCAAATGAAATGCCGGGTATTGCAGGAAAAAGGCAAAATGAATGCGGTCTTTACTATAATTTGGACAATTTTGTACCAATATTCGGCGGGCCGGATTCAAAAGCCCAACGGGCCGTATATGGCCCGCGGGCCTTAGTTTGCCCATGCCTGTTCTAGAGAATGATAAATTGCTTTAATTCTAAACAATATTACAACATAAATAACAGCAACATAATTGCATTAATGCAACAGTATGACATGTTAGAGGAATATTCTGAATGATTTGAAGTGGGGTGGTATGAAGTACTTATCTATAGTCAGTGCATCAGCACTATGCATTAGATGTAGTAGGCCCACCCCCAGTTTGGAGGCAGAAGTAAGAGCATGGAAGCTAAGCACTGTCATGATATGGACTGAGACAGCAGACAAACACAATATTTCACCACCTTACCATGCTGTCAGCTTTTTCCCACAGGGAACTGAAGCCAAAGGTTGATTGACTACTCAGAAATCTGACCTTATAGAACACTAATAAAATGTAATAATGAGGGGTTTGAAGGGTTAAAGTGGTTAACATATTAGTAGCATACACTCGAGATCTTGTGATGTGGGCCCTTCTTTTTGCCGCTCTCCTCGTCCTCAGCAGTACATTGTGCTGCGTCCCGCCCATTCTGTAGTCTGCTACTGTAAACTATAGGTTACTTACGTAACCCCAGTTCTCTGAGTAACATGAAGTGAGATGTCTCACTATGGGATGCGCCTCAACGCGTATGCAACAGAAGCATCAATCTCATTACGGCAATCCTGATTGGCTGGTGATCTTGACGTCTACGTCAGGGAATCCACCCACCCTTTAAGTAGCTTGCGCTACGTCGCAGCGTCATTCAAAATAAGCACCTCTTCTCGCTTCGCCTCAGTAAGAAGGGCCGTCTGGTGAGACATCTCACTTCATGTTACTCTGAGAACTGGGGTTACGTAAGTAACCTATAGTTCTCATTCATAACACTCCGTTCGATGTCTCACTATGGGATATTGAAACTCCCGTATTGCTAGACATGCTTATCTGGAAAAATCACCAAAACAACCAGAACTTAACAGGTAGAGCCCTGTCTCAACACGGGGCCCAGCACTGCGCGGGCCACACTTGGAGCAGAGACATCTAGCCTGTAAAAGCGGACAAAAGTGAGCGGTGAAGACCAGCTCGCTGCTGCACAAATGTCCTGGATGGAAACACCCTTGAACAAAGCCCAGGATGTAGCCAGTCCACGAGTATAATGAGCATGCAGGCCCGTTGGTGCCTGCAAACCCTGACTCGTATAAGCCAGAGCAATCGCTTCCACAATCCAGTGGGAGAGCCGTTGCCTGGTAACGGGCTTGCCCTTATGAGGGTTAGCCCAGGATACAAAGACTTGGTCATTGCATCGAAACTCTTTTGACCTGTCCATATAGGTGCGCAAAGCACGAACTGGGCACAGCAAATTCGGCCGCTGTTCTTCAGAGGAACACAGCGGTGGAGGAAATGCCTCAAGGTCAATGGGGGTACATGAGCCAACCACCTTAGGTACAAAGGCAGGGTTGGGCTTCAGCAACACTCTCGTTTGCCCCGGGGCAAACTGAGTGCATGAAGGATGTACAGAGAGCGTGTGAATGTCACTGACTCGTTTGGCAGATGCCAGAGCCAGTAACAACACTGTCTTCAGTGACAGGTGTTTTATGTCAGCTTCTTCCAGGGGTTCAAATGGAGGTCGAGTGAGCCCATCTAAAACCACTGCCAAGTCCCATAAGGGCACCAGTGACCTGGAGACAGGGAGGAGCCTGCGAGCCCCTTTCATAAAACGGCAGGCCAAGGGATGTTGGCCAGCCGTCTTTCCCTCAAAGTCCACATGGCATGCGGCAATAGCAGCCAGGTACCCTTGCTCTGTGTTTATCAATCAGGTCCTGTAGAAATGATAGAATCACCCCGACAGGACATTGAAAAGAGATGTGTCCCTTTTGAAGGCACCACTCCTCAAACATCCTCCACTTACAGTTATAGAGGTACTTGGTGGAGGAAGCCCTTGCACTCTGAATAGTATTTATCACCTTCTGAGGAAGCCCCACTGTACTCAGGTTATACCACTCACGGGCCAGGCCCATAGTGCCAAGCGCTCTGGGTGTGGGTGAAAAATCGTCCCCCCCGCCTGAGATAGTATGTCCCTGCGTAGCGGGAGCTGCCACGGCTGCCCGCACAGCAGCTGATATATCTCCGCCAGCCAGTACATTGCAGGCCAGTGTGGAGCTATTAGGATCAGTGTGTGGCGCTGTTCTCTCACTCTGGCCAGAGTTAGGGGTATCAGAGCCAGGGGTGGGAACGCGTACAGAAGGACCGGAGGCCAAACGTGCGCGCGTATTTTTTTAGATATTTGTTCAGAGCCCTCAAATCTAGTATAGGCCGAATTCCGTTCCCTCCCCGTTTGGGAACGAGGAAATATTTGGAATAAAAGCCGCTCTGACTCTGTTCGGAGGGTATTATAGATATGGCCTTCTTTTCTAGTAGCGAGAGAATCTCTTGCTCCAGAATATGGGCCGACTCTCCCCGGGTTTGCGAATGCACAATGCCCGAAAAGTGAGGGGGGGGGGGGTGTTAGAATGCCCGAGCAGCCATGGAGGAAAAATAGGAGAAGCAGGCAGGTTGGGGTTTTTCCATAGAAAACTGATTTATTTTTGCATCCACTGTGAGCACATGGCTGCCCTCCACCATCCACACAGTATACAACACAGTTCTCAACCCCCTGACTAACACAAAACAGCACCTAAATACACCCACAGACTAACAGGTGAGGGGGGAGGAGCAAGCACAGGGCACCAGGTGAACACAATCTGGCAATCAGCAGGAGGGAACACAGAGACCGGAAGCAACAGACAAGACTGGGGTGAACACCTATACAATTAATGCAATTTAATCATTTAATAAATACTATACATCAATAAATAGTATAAACTATGTACAATGATATAAACATGTCCACGTGAGCTCTAGTAACGGCGTCTCGTTACAGGGGGTGACAGCGAATTGGAGTCTGTAACCCCGTGATATCATCTTGAAAACCCAAGCAGAATTTGTGAGCATCTTCCACTTTTCGCTTCTCAAAGCGAGTGGAGATGTCACTTCCCTGTCGTCTGCTCCCTGTGTCTTTATTTGTTGTGTTATGGGGCCCTCTAGTGTCTGAACACCCCAGGTTGACAACCTCGGTCGACACTGCGCATGCGCGTGGCGGTGATGCCTTCACAGCCCCGTCTATCGTCCGCCTTCTGAGAGAGGCAGCAGCCACTCTTAGAAGGGGGGTAGACGTCAGACTGTTTATTGTTTTTATTGTTTTTCTTTTCATTATTTTTTACTGCGCCCTTGGCTTTAAGCCTGGAAACGACAGTGGAAAATGATTTATTGGAAAACAAGGGTAATGACATGTGTTTGTGTGACTTGAACGAGTAGCAGAACCTGCTGTCTTTGACGTTAAGTCCATTTCCCTCATGGCGCGAACTTGAGGATGACGTTCTGACATCACTCGAGGCGGCGGGAAGATGGGGGCATGGTTGCACCCCAGAAACACATGAGCATTGGAACATGTGTGGAACATGTTCTGGAGCTGGAGAACAGGGAACTTCCAGCTCTGGAAAGACTGGGAGAAGCTGCCTCTTCATCCTCGCGGCTTGGGGCAAGTTCTTCCCCTCATAGCGAGATCTGGAGGTCTTCTTGGCCACTTCAGGCCAGGGGATGTCCAGCCTGGACGCAGCGCGTTGGCACACGGCCTGCAAGTCCATGCTGAGGCAGGGCGAAGCTGGCGTGCTTTCGCCCGGGGGAGCGGACATCGCCTCCGGCTTGGCAGCCTGAGCAGATGGGACGAAGATGCTATCTTCGTGCTCATCTGAGTCTGATAGGAGGAACTCAGAGGCATCCTCTTCATCCTCCTCCATATAATCCAGCTCCAGGACATCCTCCGCGGGTGGAACCACGGTGAGGTCCAGTTGGGAGCCCCAGCTTGACACAGCGCGGGGCTCAGCTCTCGCGGCTTTCGCGGCCGCTGGGCCCCAGCCTGACACGGCGCGGGGCTCCTTTCCCGCGGCTACCGCCATGCTGAGCCCCAGCCTGACACAGCGCGGGGCTCAACTTCCGCGGTGGTCGCCACCATGTCTCGATTGGCGGAGGCTCTTGGTGGTGAAGCGGGCACAGTGTCCGCACGAACCGGGGGCGTCGATAGCCTCCTGGGCGTGTTCCAGCCCAAGGCAGGACGAGCAGACCTGGTGTGAGTCCGTGCTCGAAATCTTGAACCCGCAGCCGCAGAGCCGAGCCTCCCAGCCTCCGTCTCCTCTGGTGTGAGGGAGAGAAGGGTCCATCCTTGTTTGCCGGGGTGTCGGCGTGGAGGGACAAACTAGTAACGGGTATGTTACTGTTTGAAAGAAAAATCAAAACCTTACCGTTATTCCGAAAAGAAAAAACGGCGGGGCAGATTTTTAATATTAACTGGTGTGTTAATAGTCTCTGTCTCCACTGGTGTGAGGTAGAGAAGGGTCCGTCCTCACTCGCCGTGGTGTCGGCGTGGACGGACAAACTAGTAACAGGTATGTTACCGTTTGAAAGAAAAATCAAAACCTTACCGTTATTCCGAAAAGAAAAAACGGCGGGGCAGATTTTAATATTAACTGGTGTGTTAATATTTTATGTAATCTTCTTGCGAAGCAAAAGTAGCCGGCAACGCCCGTCGACCGAAGGTTAGCTTGTGGTTCAGTCTGTGGACAGTTAAGCTAGCCCGGCTACTGATATTTTTGAGATGTGCTCCGAAGCGAGAAGAGGTGTTTGAATGACGCTGCGACGTAGCGCAAGCTACTTAAAGAGCCTGTGACACGAGTTTTCCCCATCATCCAAACCCATACATTTGAGTAAATATTGTCCCCTTGAAAACCGTTACTGAACTGATTTTGGATATTTGTACTTTGATAACCATTAATCTGCCCTTCAATGTGACCATTTTCTGGATCTTCTCGGGGATCCTTCAAGTCCCGGCAAATTATGTGTGACGTCATTGCGGGCACAGCGCTCCAGCTGCACCGTTCAGGATCCCAGCATCTGCATGTAAACGCACAATGGCGCACACAGCAGCAAGCTCAGACAGCGATGACAGTTTAATTTTGAACGTGTCTGAGAGCTCATAGGCTGAAGAATCGGTTTATGTTGTATCTGTTAGAAGTTTAGGAATTAGGTGCGTCAATATGGGCGATAATACGGTCATGTAGCCAGTGGTGGACTGGGACTAAAAATCATCCCGGGACTCTCGACCGGCCCACTTCGGTACCGCTAGTAAATTGTCAACGGGGGGAGTGGGGGATGTGCTAGTGACTTATCCGACTGGCCCACTTCGGTACCGGCCCGTCCGCCACTGCACCCAGCCCAGCCCACGTAAACTGTCAACGGCCCACAGACAGTGACAGGCTGACAGCACGCGACAATTGTTTGGATGTTTTTTCGACCTAGAACGATCAGATTGGATTTAATTGATAGTTTTTGTGGACGACACCCCCCCCTGACCGTGTGTATTGACTGAAGTGACGTAGGATTACGAACGTGCATTCTGCTGCTGCAGACTGGGATGAGGAAGTGGATGCTGAAAGTGGAGGAACAGCGGAGGAAAAAGTGGATAAAGAAACGGGGAAAAAGGGTGATAATACTGAAATAAAGCACGGCCGAGGAAGGAGTGGAACAACTGAAACTATAAACGCTGCGGGGAAATGATGGACCTCGTGTCCCGATCGGAGTGGGAATAATAATAATAGGCTAATAATAATCATAATCCGTGCATTGATTTTGAATCATCATCCTCACGATCATTTAATGTAGGCTATCATATGTTCGCCCAATTGACATGAAAGCACTAATAAATGTAGTTTCATCCACTTGAGTTTCCAACTACAAAAATAAACGATTTGTTTTTCTATCACATCCGACAGGAGGAATTTCAGCAGCTCTCACTACCGATTTGTAATCCTAATTTAATTATCATCTTCACCACGATCATTCATGTTTATGTTCACCGAATTGACATGAAAGCACTGACAAATATGAATATACTGTAGTCAACTTCATTAAAACGTTATTAACGTGCCTAAACTCAGCAATTCACCATTTCTACGCATGACAACACCCTTTGTCCATGCTTGGATCTCTCGCTGCACAGTGAAGCGTTCCAGCATTGACGTCACTTCCGGCTCCCCCCAAAACCTCAAAATGAGTCGAAGGAATTTCTCCGCGATGTTCGAAATTATTGATATTTATCGAAACGGTATCCCATCATCTTTTTTAAACCGATGGTTCGAGATTACTAGTAGTCCAATATGTCATTGCACAACAGTTGTTGGGTGGGTGTCACAGGCTCTTTAAAGGGTGGGTGGATTCCTTGACGTAGACGTCAAGATCACCAGCCAATCAGGATTGGCGTAATGAGATTGATGCTTCTGTTTGCATACGCGTTGAGGCGCATCCCATAGTGAGACATCGAACGGAGTGTTATGAATGAGAACTACAATCTACTGTAGGTTAATACACTATGAATACACCATCGACACATCGATTTTGCTAACTTATAACTGAATTTATAATATTCCTCACCTCTAGTGAGGGGCCCAGCACTGCATATGTTTTTCTGTATGTAGCCATCTTATTGTTATTGCTTTTCTCTGATACTTAGATTAGGCTGCAGATTACATTTTTGAATAAACCTTCCCAACTTCATATTCTTCTAAACGAATGAGCCATCTTAACCTAGCAAAGGCATACAGCTACGTTTCAATAAGTCGCTCACCCGGCTAACAATGACGACAACACACCTGCAGAGTTAGCTTAGACTAATACTGTAATATTCTAATAAGTTTCTTTGGTATATCTTAATTATTTTTTGAATAAGCTCTAGTTTCATGAAAGCTACATTAACAAACTAAATGCAAACACATATTACATTACACATCATCACTAGTTAGACGCTTTTATCCAAAGCGACTAACATACATTCAATACTGTGGGCAATCCCCACAGGAACAATTTGGGGTTCGAAATCCCGCTGCCAAGACACTGCAGCGGGATTTCGAACCACTGAGCCACAACCTCCCCTTAAGACTTACCTACAGCTTTATGCATCCACTGCTGTTAGCTTAGCAACAGTTTAGCTTTGCTTGGCTCTGAAGCCCCCCCTGCTGGTCAACCACCCTGACATCAAATAGTCACTGTCCAGTAATGAACTAATGAATACAAATGAATAAACCAATAGCCTGTGTTTGACTATCTGAAGACAAATAGTTACCACGGAAACTTTAAGGAAAATGCTAAGAACTAAGCGCCCAACTTATGTTTCAGAGGTTTGATAAAATTATGACAATGAATTTGGCGCGCACAACAACACGCCAAGTGAAGGCCACATTTTCCATTTATTTTCTGGAATGAATTTCAGTTTAGAAAAAAACATTCTCAAGTTTTATTCTTAAAGCAGCAAGCTAAAAATTAAAACAATAGGATATCTTTCGATTTACAACACTAATCTGCTACATAACATGTACAAATGTGCCATTACTTTACCAACAGATATCACATAATTATGGAAAATGATTTGTTCTGATTCTTCTGTGAATTGCAGGCTTCTTATTTCAAACAAAGGCAGAGGCTGAGATTGGAGCTGAGGCAGCAGCTGTCACTCAGGCTGTGTGACCCCCCATCCCATCAGCAGGGGCCCCTCCTGTTGTCTTCACTGCTTCACTGATCTGAGACAGCGCTGAAGCACCTTGTGTCTGCATTAAGCTTTGAAAATCAAAAGGCAGGTGTTTATTCTGAACCATCTCAGTTCAGCCAGTCCAGATCATTATCCTCGTCATCATCACCAAAGAGAGGGGCAGGGGGGGGGGTGCCCCTTCAAGCTCTGGACACAAAGGAAAGAGATGATAACATAAATATGGTTACCCTCAGGTAATCATCTTTTAAAGCAGTATGTAGTGATAACACATCAATGGCTGACGTCGCACTGAAATAAAACACAAGGGAAGTGCGGCGGGGACCTGCACATCCTTCCTCACCATCTCATCCTCCTCTTCCTCCTCGCTGGGTGCTGCGGGGGGTTTGGCAGGAGTTGTGATCTGGAAAAATGGTTCTTCTCCATTTTCCTCTCCCATTCCCTCAGTCAGACTGAGAGAATAGCAGAAAGGGTAGAGGCGGGCGGGGAGGAACATAAAGACAGTGAGGAGAAAAGAAAATAGGGATGAAGCAAGCAAGAAACAACAGGCGGGACAAGCAGTTAGTTTGCAGGAATCAGGCATTGACAGGCAGGGCGGCACACACACGTTACACATGTTGTCAAGTTCAATTAGATCTGGTCTATTTGTCGTATTGGCCCTCAAAACTGCATTTCTTGTTGATGCTTGGAGATACATCGCTAATAAAACAAACAACATAGAGCTTAAATCATTGTGTTGGGTTCCAAAGTGGAGCAAATGTTTTTAGATGTATCTCGAAGGTTTCAGCTCACCTCAGAATTGTTCGAATAGTTTTCAAATATTGCGACGGATGTTTAGACAACAGTTGCAAAGAAACCATTTTCCAAATGTTGTGTTGCATTCAATAATATCCTGATAAACAAGAATCATGAGCCAAATAATACCCTAACTGCACCTCTGTGAATATAAGCTATATTAATATGTACATTATACAAAAAGTTGGGCAAATTCTTAGAATGACAGTATCTGTCAATATTTGTGTCTCAGCCTAACAACGTTTTTATACTGTACTATACATATTTCACTTTACATTGAAACATAATGTCCAGGACTGTCTACTACCCTCACTGTGCCTCAAGTAGTCGAATGAACAAGATGCATTCAACAACTGATTTGCATCAACGCCAAAAAACGATGTACACTGAGCTTCACAACAAGCCATGCAATAAATGTGCCTCCTACATTACTGACATATTCAGACAAGCAGTCAGTATCTCCATGCCAGGTCTGTATTGTCAATTAAACCTAGAACCAAATCAAGTATCATGACAACATGTGATCCCATCATTAATGAAACCTTAAGAGACAGAGGATCATCTCTTATGTTCCTCCTGCTGTACGATGTTCTTTCTACAGGCATCTCAACGATGTGTCGCATTCAACAATATATTCCGTAGTTTGATTTTAAATGTGTTATCCTAAGAAAAGTCTACATCGGATTCATGACAGATCTGTTCCTACCTGCGCTCTTATAAGGATGAACCCCTTAGCTCTGGTAAATGAAGGCATGTGTCAGTGGATTCTTATTAGCGGGTAAAGCCCCACCAGTCACCAATAAAGAGCATGAGACTGCAGTTAAGATAATTAAGTTAAATTGTGAGAGGTAGGAGCATCGAACTCCAAAAGAAAAAAGACTCCAATGTCTCAGAAGTAGAGTAACTTCTGCAGTCCATGCCAAACTAACTTTATATATCGTAGTGTGGATATAAAATAACACAAGATAAGATACATACATTACGCTTTGGATAGTTTCTTCAATATCAAACCATACACTTGTTTTTACAAGAAGTAAAGAAAACCTGAATTGAAAATATTCTCAGCAGTTCCAAATCTGTCAGGCATGCTTTGATGTCATTTGAGGTTGTGCACAGGTTGTACTTTTAGTTTTTTAAGTTAGATTTCTTTGGAGTTGTACTAAAGACTATCCCCTGTGCTGAGCCAGGCATAAGTATATGTACTATATGTGACCTCATCAGGTTACATATAGTACATATACTTAGTTCCTGCCAGGACTCACCTGGGCTCCTCTCCTGAGCTGTCTGGTAGTGCATGGGGGGGGGGGGGGGGGTGGGGGGGGGGGCCAAAGGCTTTCTGGGAGCCATCCTGCATTTCTGCTTCTCTCTCTCCTTCACTCTCTTTGCCCCCCTCACTGCTGGGAGTCCCCTCTGACACAGGTTCCTGTCTGGGCTCAGCTGCTGGACTCTCTTCAGGTATAAGGTCTGCAGACTCAAAGGTTTCTTTTTGCTCTGAGGAGATTTCCTGCTCCACTTCACACTCTGCCGTTTCATGCACTTTGGGTTCAGTGGTAGAAAGGGGGCTGGCATCAGTGGCCGGGCTTACTGTCTCTGACTCAAGAAGTGTCTCCGTCTCTGCTGCCACGTCCTCATCCGTCTGGCTCTCACTCACTTGCTGAGAATCTGATTCGGCTTCAAGTTCTTTCTCTTGGACTTCTCTGTCGCCATTCACATGTATATTCTGCACTGCCTCCTGTCTCTGTTTCACATCATCACTTTCCTCTTCCTCCTCCTCCGCTTCCTTCTTTTTCTGTCCAGTGAGCAGCTGCAGGGTCACATTCTGGAAACATATCCATATATTAAATAAAGTTCATCATTTGATCACATCTCTCTTATTGTGTATCCGTCTGGGGCCCAGCACTCATTAAGCAATAACACGCTTTCAACAAATCTGAACAAAATACATTTCATCAATGTAGAATTAAGTATGAAGTATAATTTATCAAGCTTTGATGTTTCCATAAATCTCTCGTTTATTAAATAGATGTTCAAGTGTTTAAATGCCCCAGAACTAGTCAGTGAAAAAGAACAAAAGGTATAACAGTGAGGAGTCAGTCAGTAGCTCATGCTACCTTCAGTCAGCCCACAGTTTAGGAACACCCTGCCATCAGCTTTATTAGATGACTGTATTACGCGTTTGTATTTGTTCCCACTCTAACCAGGGACAAGGACTGCTAAGCACATCTAAGTCCCAGAGACCTTTATTGATCCCCGTATGGCAATACAGGTGTAACAGGAAGAAGAGAGACACACAGGACAGTACACAGAAGAGTTCAAACAAGAAGACTAGGAATTTAAAAAAAAGCATAAACATGTCATTATTAATAGAAAAACACAATAATAGGAAATTCAATGAGCAGCTGAATGTACATATATTCAGATACGAGTGAATATAGTTACATATTTACTGTATGCACATGTATATGTGCAGGTGAAAGTCATATGTGTATATACAGTGCAGGTTGTTTTTAGATGGGTTACATGGTTAACCCTTGACAGTGCAGCCTGATGTACTGTCAAGGGTGCTCCTTTGTGTACTCAGTGCCTGGTACACAAAGGAGTGCACCAGGCACTGTGAGGTGTGTGTCTGTTGAACTGCATTACGTAACACCTAGTGTGTCAATAAACCTGTGTGTATGTGTGTGTGTGTGTGTGTGTGTGTGTGTGTGTGTGTGTGTGTGTGTCATTTGATTAGTTGTATTCATTCATTTATTTAAAAGCATGATTTAACTGTTTTTAGTTGGAGCACATTTAGAACTGTTAACTTCTATTATTATCAATATTGATTAATCTGTTGAGTATTTTCTCAATTGATAACTTGGTTTTTTTTTTTAAAAGGGAAAAATTACAATTACAATTACAATAAACATATTAAAAAAGCAAAAGCCGACAATCTTCAAATGTAAGGTGCTGGAACTGTGGAATATTTAAATATGACATATACTTTTCTAAATATTTGTGAATCAACACATTTTTTAAGCTGTTCTTCATCATTTCTAATGTCATTGTGTGAGCTCTCACGTCATAAGGTCAAAAGTCAAATATTTCCCTGGATCAAGTAAAGCAAAAGTTATAAGGGGCAGGAGAGGAACATACTAGTTAAGTACAAGTACCTTCAAATTGTACTTGTACATGTATCTGTGTACATCTGACACTGCCAAATACATTTTAGCTGCGACTTTGCAAATGGTCCACAGGTACACCTTTTGCAGATGTGTGTGTATGTGTGTGTGTGTGTGTGAAACGTCTTCACCTTGATAGTAGTGACGATCGCCTCCAGCACAGCCTGGCCACTGTAAGACTCACTGAGGTCAAACTGTCCTCTCAGAGAGTGAAACACTCCGTTCATCACGCGCTTCACCTGCAGAAACACACAGCTTCACGTCACAGGCATGGAATGTATAGCTCTTCATATTTTGCCTGCATGAAACTCCTACATAAAGCAGATATCAAACTGAAACACAAGTTGTAGAAATGTAAATTGTTACATTCATCATGTTATTATACCCCCTGTAGTTCGGACTTCCTTTTTGTGTGTGGGGAAGCTAGAACTGAGAGTGGGAGGGGCCTACACTGACATCTAGAGGCTCCAATGAGCTATTGTTAATCATTCTGGATTTGTATTCTCTCCTTTCGTCTTCTAATGAATGATGGGAAAACCGGAAGAAAAATGTTAGGGTTGATGGAGGAACCCCACCTCTGCTGAAGAGTCCCCAGAAGCCTGCTGCTCAGAGCCTTGCTGCTCCAGTTCAGCTACTCTTCTTTCCAGAGCCTCCCTCACAGACACTGCTTGCTGCTCCAAGGTTGAGTACTAAGAAATAAAAAGAGGCAAACATTTACTTTAATACGATGTCTAATGGCGCATTTCCACTACACGGCCTCGCTCGGTATGGCTAGGCCTCGTAGGACTGGCTCAGTTTATGGCGCATTCCCATTACAGTTTAGGAGCTGGGGCAGTAACTATAGTAACGCAGTGTAGGCGGAGCCGTGACGTCATCTTCAATGAGCACCCCAGAAAACCAACATCAGCCGTTAGCTGTTAGCACTCAGAGCTCACAGCTCCTCATATCTGTTCAGAAACTAGACAAAAGTTAAACAAGTACAAACCACAGACTGTCTGTGTCATGGTGAATACAGTCGCTGGTTTATTTATGTCTGTAGGCCGTTGTTGTGAGTGTGGACGGTCGGAGCATATACTGCGTTAGCTTAGCCGATCTCCATTTAGACAACACGCATTTTAAAAAAGGTGTTTCGCCTGCCGTGGAAAGTGGAAACGCAACCAAAAACGGGCCCTGCACGGCTCGGCACGCTTACAGCGAGCTCCGCGCTGTAGTGGAAATGTGCCATTAATGTCCTGACAGATGCATTCCCTGCCAGTGAAGTGCATAGTGTCTGGCAGCAGCCCCCCCATCTTACTCTCCCCTGCAGGGCCTGCAGCTCCTCAGTCTGCCCGCGGTGTTGGAGCAAAGTCTGTTCTTCTACATTTCTTGACTGCTTCATAGCCGTGAACTGTTGAGAGGGAAACAGAGGCAAAAATAAGGCAATCATCATATAGTAACTCTTCACTATGTCAAGACAACTTGTGCCCAATTATGGTGAATCCAAGTAAAACAAAAGGTTCAGACTTATTTTATTTTTGTTAGTATTTTAATTTTCTACTTTGAGAACTAATCATCATTTCATCATCTAATTGTTTCAGTTTAATAACTAAATCTGTTGTTAAAACAAAAGAACGTAGATAACCCTAACCCTAGGATAGAAAGCTGGCTAGTTAGCAGTTTGATCTTTTTAAGCTAACTAGCTAGCCTACAGAATTTCAAGCTGCATTGTGTACTTGTTTTCTTTGGTGACAGCTGTTTGAGCCTTAAGTTGTTGCTACATGTATGAACGGCTGGAGAGTTTTGTTCCTTACAAACTTCATTAGATATGTTAAAGCACAGAAATCATTAATGCCATATTATACTTGGCCTGCTCCTTATTAGGATCTTAACCCATGACCCAACATTAAAAGACAAAACCAAAACATAATATTAAAGATATTACATAATTATTCAAATGGATATCCAGCATTATAAAGTTGTTGGAAAGATATCAGGAGTTTCAGTCCCTACTAGTGTGGGTAACGTTCAAAAGGCCTGAGCCAACATGTCTCATAATGTGCAAATGTAGAGTGCAAATGTAGAGTTCCAATCAACAACCAATGAGACAGACTTGCTGATTGAATATTTTTGGAGTGTGTGTGTGTGTGTGCGTGCGTGCGTGCGTGCGTGCGCGTGTGTGCGGTCCACCTTGTCCTGCAGCTGGGTGAGCCTGTCCTGCAGAGCGTCTCTCTGCTCGCAGACCTCAGCCAGCTCCCTGCTGTGCTGCTCTCTGCCACCGGCCATCATCTGCTCACAGCTCCCCCTCCACTGCTCCTCCAGCTCCGCCTGCTGCTGCTGCCAAAGCTGCAACACACGCAGGCCACAGAACATGAGGGATGCAATGCTGCCAATGAAGTCACGTGAGATCAACTCTTTTATAAAACATACTATAAAAGGACCAAAGCCTCTCGCCACATCCATTGACTATGATCCACCCCAGAAAAACACTTTAGCACATTGCTGCTCCACACTACCTCTTCTATCTACACAGCTCTACACTATTGTTTTGAAATAATTGTACTGTTTTTTGCTACGTATTCTTCTTCCTGTGTCTTTGTATGCACCATACCAAAGCTAATTCCTCACATTTGTAAACCTACTAGGTAAGAACAACTATTGTGATTCTGGTATCATTAAGTGATTCAGAATATGTGTAAGGGAATTCAGAGAGGTGAACGATTGCAAGTTATTGAACCATCACGTTATCATTTATATTTCTACAGTGGCTCTGATTGGCCCACCTGCTCTGCTGCAGCGGTGTCGGTGCTGCTCCTGGGTTGCAGTCGAATAGTCTATTTTGCTTAGGAACCTTCCTAACGGAGTGAAATGACCCGGAAGTACCTCAGTAGCAGCCATGATAAGTGCCGTTCTAATTCGTCTAAATGAAAGGAAAGGAGGTTTCAAACTTCCTTTATAACCTCCTTTAGCTTAGGAACCACTGGACCTTCCTAACCGAAATGAGAGGAGAAAATGCTGGCCCACAATGCCTTGCAGCCGCAGCATTTGCCGTCACACAACAGTCGGCCGTTCACGGAAACAAACGATTATGACGGAGAAATTATATCATGAAAGTTACAGTGCTTATTAAGCTTTTTAAAACGTATGTGGTAAGTTGCCAAAGTGCTTTGTTTTTAACGTTCATCAGTATTATAATCAAAAAGAGAAATATTATCAAATAAAGTCAACATTTCACAGAGCTGTGTGGGTTTTGTTCAACTTTTAAAAGCTGTTTGAATGGTGATGTACACAGTGATAGATGTTAAGGACTAACGTTTATAATAAATACATTTGTATTTATTTTAAGATCTTTTCATACAATCATACGTATTGGGATCATTTGTATTAATGTGGACCGGAGGGAGAGGGTGACGAGCATAAGTTTCACTTTCCTTTTTTATTTCAATTCCAACTTTGGTCATGAAGAATATGTTTCTCTGTTGTCCACGTTCATAAAGCATAAA
>CALSBZ010041249.1:16877-30299 GCA_943591055.1 Gobionotothen gibberifrons
GTTTATGCTACAAGAAGAGACCTTCATTTGACTGTTGACATTTTTCCTGGAAAAAGTCAGTTTTTCACAGCCCAGAATCATAGTGTTATTCAGGTGATGATGGAGACAGGCAGGGGCGGACTGGCCATTGGGAGAACCGTAACCAAAGTGGGCCCGTTGACAATTGACTAGTGGTACCGAGTTGGGCCGTTCGGGCGGTCGAGTTTCCCAGGCTGATTTTTAGTCCCAGTCGCCCCTGAAGGCAGGTCAGGGTGCCCCAAGCTAAGATTCACATGACTCCATGCTTTAGACTAGAGGCACCGATACCAATCCCATTGCAGACCCAAGCCTGGACAGATGTCTCTACTAACAACTGCTATGTATTATGTCTTTTTTTTTACTCCTCTGTCCAACACAGGAGGTTATTTTCCTGCATTCACTTGCTGTAGCTGGAAACACTCAGAGAGCACAACATGTAAATAAATCTGCTGCTGAAAATATTCCCAATCAAATGCACTATTTCTTCTTGCGTAATGTTTCATAAAAAACCACAGCAGCATCTATAAAAACGAAAAACTTGGGAGAAATGTTTGCCTTTAGTCGGAAGTTGGGTTGCCTGCACTGAGAGACAGACTAACAGTGCTGGTGTTGGTCTTATAAGTGACTACCTCCAGATCTGTCTAC
The DNA here is from genome assembly GCA_943591055.1 of Gobionotothen gibberifrons. Lineage (NCBI taxonomy): Eukaryota > Metazoa > Chordata > Actinopteri > Perciformes > Nototheniidae > Gobionotothen > Gobionotothen gibberifrons. The sequence continues at coordinate 17,541 of CALSBZ010041249.1, forward strand.
ACACAAAACATTCAATCGTAGATTAATGGTCTAGAGAAAATAGTCCCCAACAAATGCTCCAATTCCTTTAGTTTGAGTATTTGAAAGCTACAGTGGCAGCTGTTACAGGAAATACATAATTGAGCCTTTTGAAAAATTAAACATTTGAGACCTGTTTTGAAAGACACATATTTTCATTATTTATTAATGTATCTTCCCCTCACTATGTGTTAAAGAAACATTACATGAGATGAGACTGAGCAGGATTCTTTCACCTGGCTAACACATAATAGGTCAAAGCACGTATGCAAAGCAGCACAAAGGCCTGGAGGACAAACTCCACTGACCTCTGAAGTGAGTGTAACCACGAACATTCTGTCGGTTATTAACTTCTGCTTCTGGAGGCTGCTCTTTTCTACTGCTGTTGATTGTACTGCTTTTTACAGAGAGTAAATAGTTTGTCCACCAATTCATAATTGTGACGACCCCTCCACACCACGTGGGGTGCCGTCTGGTTGTGTGTGTGTGTGTGGTGGTGTTTGATTGCAGGTTCCAGCTGCAGCTGATGATGAGCTACACCTGGCCGGAAGCTTCAAGAGGAGCCCAGCCGGTGACGTCTGCTCACTCCTCTGGGCACTCACGCGGGCCAGCTTCGGGGATCTGTTGCTGGGGCTGCTTGTTACTTTTGTGGCATTTGCAATAAACGCCTTTTCTTATTCACAACCCTCGTCTCGCCTCCCTGCTTTTTGTTACAGCCCAGGAGCCGGGTTGTAACAATAATAATGATTGTAGAATGCATCAGTCTGCTCTTTGGCCATAACGTTGAACACCTCTCTAAAACAGTTCCAACAAGCTGAAGACTACACTGTTCATGAAGTAAGGATTTATTGCAGGATTGTTGCTTTAAATCAATAATAAGTACGGATGGGTATCGTTTGAAATGTATCGATTCCGATTCTGCTTATCGATTCCCCGTTTCGATTCCAAAAATGTAAAAGAGGTCAAACGTTTAGATAACAAAAATATCTTTATTCTTTTAAGCTTTAACTGACGTTTTTACAAATAAAAATATACATGCAATACAAATGTATTACACAATAGCTGTGCTTTATTTTAACTGTGGCAAGCTATTAACAGGCATTACACTGTGCCTTGTCTTTTTCTTTCTTAGTGTAGTGGAGCCTCACTTCAGAGTGTTTACTGCGACCCATCTTTGGTGTTATGAAGTGACTGAGCTTGTGAACTGTCTACGGGAGGGCGGGGGGAGCCTCGCTGCGGGGCAACTGTGGACCTCTGTCGCCTGTCAGCGCAACTTACATGATGCCGTTTAAAAAATGTAAGGGCGGTGCCGGCCGTCAGCGTACCGAGCCGGCCGTCAACGGCCCGCTGACGACCGGCCGTTCTGTGATTCTCCAGAACACACAGATGGCCAGTCCGCCCCTGTATTCCACCGGGTCACCGCGGCGCAGACGGACCCGGTGGAATACAGGGTCTACCGCGTTTAGGAACCGTTAAGCAGAACCAAAATTATGTATTTTGTACGGGTACCCGGTTCTTATCGGTTCTCATCTGGAACCGAGTTTCGGTTCCTAACCCTAATAATAAGTAGCACTAACCTTCCAGCTGTGTTTCCATGGCAGCGATGCGCTGGCAGTGCCTCTCGCTGTCCTGCAGAGCTGAGATCAGTTTGTTCTGCAGCTCCGCCGCCTTCTGCTGCTGAGCTGCGGCTTTCAGCTGCAGCTCAGACATCTGGGCCGTGGAGGCAGTCAGACCCTCCGTCAGACGCACCTGATGGAGACGCAGAGAGGGAGGTGTGAGAGGGGGGGGGTACCAGTGACTACAGTGAAGTGAAGCCCAGGTCACACAGACAATGGAACAACAAAGAGAGAGGCCTAATGAGTGGCTCCGGGGGCTGGTGAGTGAGCAGCATGCCCTGTGGGAGGAACATGGTGAGTGATGGCAGATGGAATAAGGACAGGAGGAAACAAGTTAGTTTGAATGTGTAAACAGGATGAGCCAGGGGCAGTGTCAGATCTGGGTCAAAGAGTAGCTGCATATGATACTTTTGGTGGCGGACAGTTGGAAATGGGGCTTGATCGGGATTAACCAGATCAGCTGTTCAATTCTAGAATTGCATCCAAAGTGATAGGGTTGATTTGAAACCTGTGACTTGTTTGGGAGACTTATCTGTTGTGCTCCTCAAAAAAGATTTCAGGAAGAGAGCGTTTATCTTCCTTCAAACTGTCAGTGAGGATCTCTTAGCTTTGTGTGCTCAAACCAGAACATCTGCAGATACTATGTGACCCTGTCTGCTACAGAACACAGAGAAGACTGGCTCACCTGGCCCAGGTCCTGAGGCAGTGCATGCTGGGAAGAGAGAGCAGTACATGCTGGATGTTCTTAAGAGCAGCACTGCAGCATAAGTAATAAGGCAGGCAGTGAGTACAGCCGAGTGAAGTACGTGTCCTTACCATCAGAGGTGAAGCAGGAACAGAATGATTTAAACAAACAACCCCAGCGTATTAAACAAGTTCCAGGTGGAACTTAAGTCTGATTTAAGACTTGATCTCACATCATTCATCCACATCTGTGAAGTAACTAAAGGGATTCAATACATGTAGGGGAGTACAAGTACACCATGTACTTCTGAACTGTAGTGCAGTAGAAATAAAAAGTATCAACAAATTGAAATACTCAATAAAAGTAACTCAAAATGGTGCGTAAGTACAGTACTTGAGTAAATGTACTTTACGGCAGTGCTCAGCTGCTCCCCTCTCACCTTGTCCTGCTCCGCCTGCAGCAGTCGGGCCTGGTTCTGCTCGCTGAAGGACTTGAGGGAGTCGTTCCTCTGCTCCATGACCAAGTGGCTCTGCTCCATGTACCTGCAGTGGACACCAACAGCAGCGCACAACACACCCAGCTCACTACACACACACGGACACTCTGCTAAAGCTGCAGTCAGCGTGGGCTGTTGGCTGTCAGAGGGACCGTGAAGAGGGCATACTGTAAGACCCCTTCTGCATGCTAACTACCTATCGGGTTTTTAAATAGCAATGTGTGGGATCAGATAATAGCTTACACAAATCTTTAAGTCCATTAAAATGCCATTTTCATTCTTTTCATCATCCACCAATTTCAACGATGTTTCTAAGAAAATGAGACAATGTATTTTTTTTAAAGAAAATTATGTTTTTGGAACCATTATGAACTCAATGAATACATGAAACACACCACTTAATGCTGCTATCAAACATAAGAGCTCCACGTGACATCTTTATGGCTGGTGACACAGTGATGTCATGATGTCCTGTCTGTGACTCACCTCTGGTTCTGGTTGATGAGCTCCCCAATCTTACGGTTCTGCTCCTCAATACGAGAGCTTTTATCAAAGACTTCTTTTTTTAAACATTCATTTTCCTAAAAGGCAAAAATAAGCGTTAGGAATACAGTTGGAATTCTGTCCCAGTACACCTATCTATTATTATGATATAAAGGCTGCGAGCACACAAGGCAGCGTTTGTTCAGGCGTATACCTGGACTATTCTTTGGATGTTGTGCATGATCATGGAGGTTTCCATAGACAAACTAGGAACAGCCACAGAAACACTTCCATGCCTTTGAAGGTCATCTATCTGTCAAAACCAAAACATCAATACAAATCCAAACAGATGTTCTCCTTCTATTACAACGTCTTAAACATATTGTTATTCACAGTGTATACCTTTGAGGCCAGTCGATCCACTTTATCTGCTACTTTTCCCACAGATAATCGGATCTCTGTGTTGTGTTGTCGGGCCTCAGTCATCAAGAAGGAAGTGACATCACTGGAGCCTGACGAGAACAAGCCATCACAGAGTTTAATTATCGAACACTCAAACCAAACACAAGTGTCCTGCAGCTGTGTAGTTATATTGATGAATGAGGCTGTCGCAGCGGTTGATCCTTATTGAATAGAACTCTTACCCATGTATGGAACAGGTTGCTCAGGATACACCTGGCCCACAGGCTGCAGCTGGGATGGAGCCCCAGAGCTCTGTGTGTAAGAGTAAGGCTGGAAAACAGCAGAATGCACTGATATTACCACGTCTGTCCATGATGCACTAAGTGATGTCAGTACCATATGGAGGAATCCCACCTGAAAGGCATGGCTGCTGCCTGTCAGTCCGGGCTGTGGGGCAGCAGTGCTCATAAAAGGAAGTAAGGCAGAAGGTGGAGCGGTGTGAGGATGGAGTGCAGGAGCAGCAGCTGGAGCAGAGGCGGAGATCTGCAGTGGAGACGGAGCAGGCTGCTCCCTCACTCTGCTGCCACTGGTGTCCTGGAGACCAACAGTGTTGTGACACCAGATGTATATAATCAGATATCATTCTTTAAAGTTAATAATCATTTCAAATGCAGTTGTTGTATTCCCATAAGGATGAAAGATTATCAAGAAACAGATACACATTCAAGACGAAAGTCAGAGCAGTAGAGGCCGAAATATTCTTAGATGAGGTTTGGGTCAACCCTGAAAAGTGCCCCTTTAAGAAAAAATGGTTGATTCCAAATGAATACAAACACAATATATATACTTCAAATGTGATTGAATCCCGCTGTAAACAAGAGCACTTGAATAGAAGAGAGCCATTGTAAATATTTTAAGCAACACCTGTGCTTTACCTAGTATGACTAGTCAACATGTCTTCTGTGGAAAGAGGCTTTTATTGACTAGTTGTCCATTTCAAAACACCCTATAAACATGATGTTTGCTCTGATAATTAGAACAGGAAAGCTGTTACATTCTGAAAATAATTCTCATGTGATTTGTGTTGATGTGATTTTAATAGTTTTTTTGGCAACAATTGAGCTGAAAAGCATTCATTGTTGGTCTTGGCCTCCTTATGGGTTTGTGACAATAAGAGAAAATGATAACACTACCAGACATATTCTTTAACCTCCACAGAAGAGCCTGTCCCAGCATTGTGCCGACCTACCTCCAGCTCAGAATCACTGGACTCGGGCTGGCTGGCCCCCCCCGTCAGAAAGGGCAGCATAGGCTGGCCCATCTTCGCCATGCGAGAGATCAGTTTTGCTTTTGTGGCGTCTGGATTCTGAAGTGTGAAAAAGAAACCTTCCATCAATCCAGCTGCAAAGAAAATGCAATAAACATCACAAAACATTGTAAATAGGAAGAAAGTCTGTGGGGGGGCTTACTGCCAGCTGTTCACTCAGAGAGTTTGACTTTGCACGAAGTGGTGGCTCCCTGCAAATCAAATAAAAAAGGTCAAATAAAAATCATCTGAGGCAACAAAAGAATTATGGTTAATACTGTTTATTGTTTCCTGAGGCCTAAGACTCACCCTGGTCTGCCTGGACCGGAGGCCGTGGTCTGTGGGGGGGGCTCTAGGGCCACATTCTCCCCACTGGGGGCTGGGGAAGGAACTGGGGAGGGGGCAGCAGAGCCTCTGGTGCTGGCATTGGAACTAACAGACCCATTGTCCTTGGAAAACTTCACCTAAAGTGGAGGAAGGGCAGAACAATGTTCAGTTCCCACTGGCAACATTACGATCAATAAGAATGAAGTCACAGATAAGAACACTCATGATGTGAGCAAATATCAAATACAAGAGGTGAGCGTAGAAAAGTGTTCAGTGGGTGTTACCCGTCGAAGCTCCACTTCAAAAATCAGAGTGCTGTTAGCGGGGACGCGGTTGGGAACTCCTTTGGCTCCGTAGGCCTGGTCGGGGGGGACCACCACGAGACGACGGCCCGCCTTCTTCAGCCCCATCATCCCCTCCTCCCAGCCCTGCAGGTCACACCAGGTCATAGGTCACACCAGGTCATAACACACACTGTTAGAAACGTGATGAATGGATGCCATCAGATGAACCTTATCCTAACCTCTGTCTAACCCCATCTCCACTAAACCTAAGTCTATATTTAAACTAACTGTGTATATTATTTGATTTCATTGCATACTATTCCAATATAAATATTTGCATATAAAGATATTTGTATGTAGTGTGAAGGGGCTACAAACCTTTACAGGGTTTTAAAGGGGGTTGAACTCAAGCTGCTATTTCGATGAAGTGCATTTTGTATTAAACAAAGCGCTACTTTTTGATTCAGTCTTTATGTTTGGTGTTGTAGCCACAGTCATTGTTTAATGACATTGGTGCTATCTTGTCATCATTCATTTTTGATCAATTGTTGAGCAACTAAAGTAGTCATGAAATGAACCCTGGTGTTGACTCACTTTGATCACTTTTCCAGCTCCAATTTTCAGGCGTAGCGACTTGTCCTTGTTCTGGTTGGTGTCGAACATCTGAAGGATATCAAAGATTCAATGATGAGTGTGTCATCTAATCTACACCAAGCTGGAGAATCAATTGATGAAATAATGGTGGGCGTCACCTCTCCGATGGTGTGGTTCTGAAGCAGCCAGCCTGTGTACACCACCTCCAGAGAGTCTCCGTTCTCCACGGCCTGGCCTTCACCCAGACTCAGATCCTGGACCACCACGGCCTCCAGGGAGACCATGCTGTTTGCTTTCGCCAAACACACCTAAGAAAATAAAGCAATTCTTATGGAAGAAACAGGACTCGTGGTATTTGGAAAAAGGTCAGAATGAAGCAGGGATCGGAAGAACAGTCCGGATCCACGTTAAAACAGACAGCTGCTTTCTGACTGTGTTCTTCATCTCCAGTTCAGCTCTGCTCCTGTGTCACTCACCTCTTTGCAGAAGTCTGATGAAGCTTTCTCCCATTCAAACATCAGGGACCAGTTCTGCCTCTGCTCATCATAAAAGGTGCAGTAATTGTTTGGCTGTACCTGCAGAGAGCCAACATGAGGAAGAACACATTAGTTCATCACGCAGCATTTCATCTGTGACACACTCTTATGTATTCACAGACTGATGGGGAGTGTGGACACGGCTGCCAAACGTATACATATTCAACTGTTCTTATTTCAAAAAGGTCTTTATATAAATATCTAATGAAGATGTACAAAAGCCAATAAGAGTTATTCTTTTTTCTTCTGGTAATGTATTTTCTAAATCTGATAGTTTTCCCTTTAGTGTTTATGACTGGAGAAAAAGCAAATATAGACCTTTTTATTCCAGTTGAATCTTTCTTTCTTTCTTTTCCCATGTATGAAATATGACTAAAAGCTATACATTTGATTCTAGACAAAGGAAGACGTGACAGAGATGTTGTATAAGTTGCAAACACACAATATATGTAGCTTGTGTTGGGGTTACAGGAGGAATTAAGAAGTGTCCAGGAAGGAAACATGAATAATGTTGTCCTCTTTAGAACATGAGGTCATGGAGCACGTCCAACTGCCGAGTCCAAAAGGACATGAACTCACAACTGGAAACATGTATAATGCCACCTTTTCAAACTTTCCAAAAGTCAAACAAATGGACAGAAAGCAGATCATCAGAATGTATTTCCCCTGCTGATCAGAGCGTCCGTACTTCTGTTCTTTTGATACTCTTTTAGAGCCATGGGAAGAGGACCTTCATACCCTTTATGATGAACATGATTTTATTAGATCATATAGCATGTCAAATAGAATTATAAATAAACCACACAACTGATAAATCCCCCTGGTGCATGGAGTGTAAACTGAGAGCTGGAATGTGTATTGGCCAAAGAGAGAAGTATAATTTTAAAGCACAATATTTGTAAAGATGCAGACCCTTTGGCAAGGTAATGTATGCTATTTAACCATAGCCATAAGTGACCTTAGGCCAGGCGGTAACACACAACACAAGAGCCACTAATGCATTAGAAACGTAAAAATAACAAAAACATCTCTAAAAATGTGGAGAAAATTTAGTTTGGATAATTCATTAAATCTTAAAATAATAATATTTTTTATAAGCTTTTGTTATTTTATTTATTTGTATGTCTGCTTATCATTTTCTTGTTATATAATCATTTGTCTCTCGCTTAAATGTCTACAGTTTTCATTTTGTGATTTCACTGGGATTCAAAAATGTGTAAGCAGTGAGCCTAACATTTCAATAAAGCCCCGCCCACAGCCAGGAAACAGGAGCTCCGATTGGCCAGCTGTGTCTGTGGGCAGGAGTCACATGACATTTCTGGAACAGGAATAGGTGCTGTCTCTCTATAGTAAAACACTTTTCTATACAAAAGACTCCAAGGCACTTACACAGTAATAAAGACAGTAAAAGGAAGTGTAAACACTACAGATAGAAGAAGGAAGGGGGTTCAACCAGGGGAAGAGATGGCTTTAATATCATATGCTGTTAATATATATGAAATAATGTAGTTTGTGGTCGCTCTGATCAATATTTATTTAAACCCCCATTAGAAACCTGACAATAAATCCCTTTTTGGAGCAGAAGGCTGTGGCCATAAGTGACCATACGCAACATACGTGCGAACCCTATCAGATAAAGTGAAACTTTGTGCGTTTTTTTTTCACCTTCTTCCATTAGAAGTTTTCAGATCTACACATGATGGAACCGTGTTAGGGTTCCCCATTATGTGCCCTCAGTGTGAGGTGTGATACATCACAGTATCTGTGCAGGTGTATTCAACACCCTTTATGTGTCCACTCACCGTGAAAACAAAGCCCAAATGAATCTTGGCCGCCGCCACTTGTTTCTGTTGGCTCAAGTACAGAAGCAGCTTGTACTGCAGAAACAAAAGAGGTGCATTTTTTGTAAAAATCAAAAGTCAATAATCTGAAACAAGTGACCAATTAGCAAACCTCTGACCTCTTTTGTTGAGTGGTTGCCCAGCACAGCTGCTCCCAGCTTCCCCTGCTTCACATACTGTCCGTTAGTACTGCACATGGGACAAAAAGGGGAGAACATCCTTACGTATTCATGAAGGGAGTGAATAGCCGCAGCCTGCATACTTTTTATGTATAGAAAGTCAAATAAAACAAAGTTACAGTAATACAGAATGTGTAGTAAATGGGATTAGACTATAAAAACTGGGAGCTCACTATCTGAAGGCCTGGACTGCTGTGGCGAATAACACTGCAGGAGCTCCGGGGGGAAGAGAAGCTTTCTGGGTGGCTGCTGCTGTAAACGGACAAAAGACACATTGGGTTCAACCTCATCATGGCTGAATCTGAAATCACTGCTGCTTCTATTCACGGTGTCTTACCAGAAGTGAAGCTCTTTTTCGGCTGCTTCGGTGCCGTGTACTGGAAGGACTCATTTCCCTGACTGCCTTCCTGGTCTAGTCCAAACAGGGAGGCCAATTTGGCCCTGCAGAACAAGGGTAAAGATCATTGACATAAACTTCTGTTTCATGAAATGTATGAGCCACTCTTTGGGTACGCTCATAGAATAAAAACATCATGGCCTCAGGTATGAGACAGGACTGTGCAGTCAGGCTGCTTCCTGCTCAACGGGGTAAATTGCTCACACATTACATTTCATTTAGTTGAAGCTTTTATCAAAAGGACTTTCAATAAGTGAAATCAACCATAACACACTCAGAACAGCCAGAGTCCTGCAGGTACACCAGCCTGTCATCTTCATTTCAGGGGCGTGGCACACTTCCAACAGCTCTTAACAGTTCAGTCCACATGAAGTCTGCCCAGCTGTCATCAAGGCCGCATCAGGGCCATGACAGTGAAGCAAAACCCCTTCCCTGAGGAGGGCAGACGTCTTTGCACCCTCTTTACTATGTATCTTTCCTTTGAGCAGATGAGGTTGCTCAGCATCATGGAGCCACATGTTTCCACCTCCCCAGGTCACCATCCATTTTTGTGTCATTTTGCACCGATATAAAAAAATGTGAAGCAGCACATTTTTATGCCGGAAGGAAAACATGAATGTGTCTGTAAATAAAACAATATGATCCACATATTGACAAGTATATTGAGGAGACCACCATCACTAAGTTATTACATGGAACATCCTTACAACTCCTACCTCATCATAGGCACCAGTCTCATTATCTGCTACAGTTGAGGATAGACCAAGCTAGCATGTACTGACCCCTGGAACTCCTTCCACTGGTAATCACTGGAACCTCCTGGAGCCGACATGCTGGAGGCCTCCAGGCCCTCATCCCCCACGGTAAACAACTCAGTCTGTTTGCATGTGAGTCAAACTCCTTGTAGTGTACGTAGCAGCGCCTCAGTCCTGGGTCAGCCTGATCCCTCACCCCCCAACGCTCTCACACCATCGTGGTAGATTCAACAGCACAGCACATTGCTGGGTCTACACTGAGCACAGATGGGCTCAGGCAAGAAGCTTCACCTTACTCCTCTAACAGGCAGCATGTGATAGGAGTTAGCCGCCATAACCTCCTCCCTCCAGAACATGCCTACACTGGCTGCGTATTCCCCCACACACTGTGCTGCCATCACACAATGGCCTCACAGAGCAGAGAGCACGGCTGTCAGTCTGAGAATGTGGCAAAGCTAGAACTAAATGCATCATCATTGAGAGCCAAGGTGTATTAATAGTAAGCTAGTCGTAACAAAAGCATCACAGTTTGGAGTGCTCAAACTTCTTATTTGTCAACATCAGAACTTCCTTTTGAAATGGCCTGCCGTTACAACATGGATGTAAAGAAAGTGCATAATAAAAAAGAATGTATTCCTCAGTCTATATAACTGGCACATCAAGTAGGCTAGTAGAAATGTGATTCAAACATTACGTTTATAACAGACGATCATTGAAAACTCCCCGAGAGAGTTTGGAAGTTATGAAATTATCTTTGCTGAGGCACAGGGGGGGTGTGAAGGCATGACACACACGACGCTGAAGTTGGCTTCCGATTCAGAAGTTAAGGGGAAAGTTAAGGGACACTTAATTTACAGCGCTGAGCGAACAATCCTCCGTGTTTGAACCTCTTAAATCACTGCATAGCCGATTTATTTGGACTGGATTATCCCAGAGACTCTAAACACTCTTTATAACACAGTTTGAGATTTGTGAAACCTTTATTCTATTTGTGAAAATACAAAAGAGGAAGATTTTGCAGCTTTTTTTAAATGTAGACCACATAAGACCAGGTCCTGATCTAAAACCACTAGACCTAGACTCATCAAATCTGGACTGGATTATCCCAGGGACTCTAAAGATTCTTTATAACACAGTTTCAGATTTGTGAAACCTTAATTCTATTTGTGAAAATACAAAAGAGGAAGATTTTGCTGCTTTTTTTTACATGCCTCTCTGGGATAATCCAGTCCAGATTTGATGAGTCTAGGTCTAGTGGTTTTAGATCAGGACCTGGTCTAATGTGGACTTCATGTAAAAAAAACACTGAAATCTCCCCTTTTGGTATTTTCACAAATAGAATAAAGGTTTCACAAATCTCAAACTGTGTTATAAAGAGTCTTTAGACTCTCTGGGATAATCCAGTCCAAATAAATCGGCTATGCAGCGATTTAAGAGGTTCAAACACGGAGGATTGTTCGCTCAGCGCTGTAAATTAAATGTCCCTTAACTTTCCCCTTAACTGCTGAATCGGAGGCTCTGAATCGGAAGCCAACTTCAGCGTCGTATGACACACCATCCTCACCAGAGAGAAGGCACACCATCCTCACCAGAGAGAAGGAAAGCAGTGCAGGTGTATCTGAAAGAAGTTTGGACAAAGATCTAGGCTCTAGATGCTGTATTATACATTTTCTTTTTGTAGAATGAAAGTACTTTCTAGCCGTTAATGAACATGGTACAAATAAATGAAATGAACCCGTAGCTTCCCTAAACTGTCCCACTTTCTTATTTGGAAGTCTTAAAAAAACTCATGAAATATCTGGTAGTTTAATGAGAGCAACCAGGAATATGAATATTTCACTGATTTCAGTTTTTTTTTTTTTTTTATTTGTTTTTTATTGATATAATATATTCAATAGAGATAATCTAGTCTTGGTATATTGACATATGCACTGTTCTGTTTATTATTATTTGTACTGATATATTTGCTGTTTATTTTGTATTTGATTTACTTTTTATTTCATGTGCAATGCTTGTCTACATGCTGCTGTGATCAAATCATTTCCAAAACTGGGATCAATTAAAGTATATCTTATTTTATCTTTATTTATCTCAAATGTATATTCTATTGAAATGCTTCATTGTGCTTCACTTGGCATTGTGGTAGAAGAACAATAATGGACAACTCTCATTGCAAAGTGTTCTCATGTAGGCCGAACAACCTATCCCTTATCTTTGTAAAGCCCAGGCTGAGTTGTTCTCTGAAGGTCATTACCTACTAACAGGGTCAAAATAAATAGCCTGGTTTTAAATTAAATGTGGCTAAATCACGAGCACAGCTAACCCCGGCTAATGCTGGTAAGCTAGTTAGCTGAGAGGCTAAAGGCATTAGCTTGGCTGAGAAACACACTCACCCTCCTGCGGGACACAGGAAGTCCCCGTCCTCATCGTCCCCCCCGAACATCTTCAGCCGGACCCCTTTCTTAATAAATAAAACAAGTGTACAAATGAGTTAGCTATTTTACATGACAGGTTTTCGAATTGTGACTTCCTCTTCCTGTTTGTGAGAAGTATCAGCTGACTCAACCGACCTGAGTTCAGTTCGCTGCAGCTCCACTGGAGGGCGCCAGAGACCCTCACAAAGATCTGTCTCAGCTGGAACAGGACTGTATCAGGACCAGAACAGGACTGCAGTGGTGTAAAGTCACTAAGTACATTCACTCAAGTACTGTACTTAAGTAACATTTTGAGGTACTTGTACTTTACTTGAGTATTTAAATGTTTTGCTACTTTAAACTTCATTATTATTATTATTATTATTATTATTATTATTATTATTATTATTATTATTATTATTATTA
>CALSBZ010041249.1:32376-47073 GCA_943591055.1 Gobionotothen gibberifrons
AGGCTGATCGGATACAGGCTGATCGGCTAGAGGCTGATCGGATACAGACATCGCAACTTCCTTTAGAAGTTCCATTTGGTTTGAGCATCATTTCATTCGCCCGCTGCATTAAACAGAGTCAAATAATAAGGGAACCATAACAATCCTGTTACTGCTTGACTATGTTATCAATGTATTTTGGTTCACAGTTCATGCAGAATGTTAACTCTGCGCCGTTTTGTATCCGTGGAAATGTAGTTGTCCATATGACAGAAACATCTAGGTAGTTAAGTCATGTTGCCGTTTGTAATGCAGCTCAGTCAGCACAGACACACAGGACCATTAAATACAATCATTTTTTCTTTACTCTCTTTCTGTATTTACACATGATCATTTTACAGCAATATTACTTTAGATTTATGGCATATAACCATCTTTTGCCTATCAAAAATGTACAAAAATAAAATCGTATCTCCTCTTCCTATATCACAACTGTCATCAGTCCATTTCTGTTGCTGCGTGTTAGGAAGAGATAGGAGGTGATTTCCTGTTTCGCTTCGCTCGACGAGTGGCCGGAAATCGGATGAACTCAAAGTGTTTGCTTTGGTCTGTGTTTGGGAAGGGGGGCGGGCCCGTGTGGAGCCTCTTGATGAAATGGACCTCCCTCTGGTTCTCCCTCGTCCTGGACGCTTTGATGGGCCTCCCTTTCCTGGTAAAAGCCACATACCAGCCGTCATACTTGGCATTCTGGAACGCCGTGTAATTGTTCTCCAGTACGATCTCTGTGAAGATACAGTCCCTGCTCCGGCCGTTGGGCTGGGTGAGAACACAGAAAAGGTTCTTGTGTTAAAACTAGACGGACAGACTGCCTGACACACAGACAGTAGCACGCATTCACATTCATTCATATACACATCAAACAAAAAACTGATCAATAGCACAGCTATGTTAAAGCCTTCTTGAAGAGAGACGATATACATTTTGAAAAAGAGAAAATAACAAATTGTTTCTATTGCAAATAAGAAGGTGCTGTTATGAGGAATGAATCAGTCCCTGGCTCTGTTTGAATGCGCTCAGGGGTTTTGGTGTTATAGTCCAACTTAGTCTTTTATGGCAATCGCTAACGTTGGCTACGTTTTATTCATTTAGCTGCCATTTTCATCCATAGTGACTTACACTGAATGCATTCTAAATTCATTTACTAGTGCTGCATATAGAAACATTAACTTAGGCCTACATGTTTTATCTTTGACCATAAACAATAAAACAAGGTAACCATGAATAATTGCATTACAGACTCTTTTGTCATGAAATCTTTGTGTATTGTAGTTGTTTTCAGGTATCACCTGAATCTAAATGGCTCCCACAGACAGAGTGCCAGCCACACATTGCAGGACTCATCATTTCTTATTGCCCTGAAGTACTAACAAAAGAAATGTTCTTCTGAAAAAGAATTGTTTCTTTTAATCAACATATCACAATTGTATCAGGTTGGAAGAGTCGGGAGCTGTTGGGCAGCGTCTTTCTGTTTTTTCATTATCTCTAAACAGACATCACAGCAGAAACGGGTTTTCTGCACTCCTGATCATTTACACTATGGATTGTCAGCCAGCTGTGTGAATCCATCTTTTCCATTTCCATGAAGGAAGTGGAGGGTTGACTTATGACCAAACACACAGGCAGTGCATGATGGGAGGGTACTTTCCCTTCACCGGCGTCAGACGTGGCCAATAAGACTGAGCAACAGTCGCTCAGTGGTCCGAGGGTCCTGTTTCCAGCACATCATGTCCTGAGCTGACTGAGACTACATGACAGGGGGGGGGGAGCTTTAGGAGCCGCAGTGTGTCTAGTGGAGGCAGAGCACACTGTAAGCCCTCTGAAAAGACCAGGCTCCTTTTTTTAAATATTCAAAAAATACATATATATTTAGTAAATAGTGACATAAAAAAAGAAATTGCCCAAAGATTGCATGATTAAAGTCCTGTCCTGAATTTGGCTGCTTAATAATAAAGTTTAAATCAATTTCAACATCTGCAGCCAATGGTTTCCATTCAAATAAATATATAATAAAAGTATATTGTACCTTTCCAACAAGTTTGCCCTTCCGGTTCATGCAGAGGTAGCGCCCACTTTCTGCACCTCTGATTCTCACACGACTGCCAAAGGTGTCCGTCTCCACAAAGAGGCGAGCTGCCAGAAACAGAGAAAGTCAGTCAGCTGAAGGAACACACAATAAAACAATAAAACAGTAACAACATCTTTTGTCTTGTTTTTACAAAGCATCAAACATGCCGCTCTCTTGATGAAATGCAAATCTTTTTTAGACCAAATCTATTTTTGTTGACTGTGTTGTTTAAATGTAAAGCACTGCATTTGTCAGATATAATAAAAAATCATAGAGTTATTATTGTTGTTATCTTTGTCAGTTTAGTCATCACCTGTTAATATAAGAATGTACTTCTATTTTATAGTTATATTCGTATTAGTATCTTTGCTGAGCTAAACTACAGTCTGTTAGTATAAAGTGAAGACACTGGCCCAGGGAAGGCTCCTAAACAAATGCTATCACTGAACAATAAAGAGCTGTATTGGTCGCAGAATATACATTCTCAATTGTATTTGTCCTGCAGTCAATTAAAGCCATTGGGCATTACAACAGTGTATTGGTGCTGTAGAGACAAAGGACTTGTCCTAATCAGCCGCTAATTCGCCAGACGAGGCTTCATGGATGCAACAGGGAGGCTGAATTAACATATAGGCCTGAAACAGCTCACAGAGGGAGGGACAAGCCTTCCATGCTGTCAGGGTTCCATGGAAGAACTTCACTCAATTCTGCCCTAAATCCTTGTTTGCCTCGTGTTATTATTTGTGCCAAAACACATCAGCCATAAATTACAATCGGTTCACCTAAAGATTTGAGATGCTGACAGATCGAGATGTATTTACCTGTTGGCAGGCAGATACCCAAGTAAACTCCAAGGCATTGGGCATGTCACAAAGAAAAGCACATTTGAACTGGGCATAGCATTACAAAAATAAAACTAAATGTTCCAAATGTTGTTTTGCAAAAAGAGCCAGGCTGTGTCATTACCTGAGGAAGATAGAGGCTGGAGCTCCAAACCTTCTTTGTACATTTACTCAAGTACATACTGAAGTACAATTTTCAGGTACTTGTCCTTTACTTACATTTGTTAATGTTTTGCTACTTTGTACTTCTACCCCACTACAGTTCAGAGGTACATGGTGTACTTTTCCTCCACTACATGTATTTAATACCTTTAGTTACTTCACAGATGTGGATGAATGATGTGAAATATAATCAAGTGTTAAATCAGACTTTAGTTCCACCTGGAGTAAATTCACAAGCTACCCTGCAGTATACAAAGTCATTCAAACTAGCTGCACCTTTACCAGCTTTGAGAACACTTTCATGATCAATCATTATAAAACATATCATATATATTATTCTGAAATGGACCAATCTGCACAATGACTACTTTTACTGTCGCTACTTTAACTATATTTTTATGAGAATACTTTTATACTTTCACTTAAGTAACATTTTGAATGCAGGACTTGTACTTGTAACAGAGTATTGTACATCATTTGGGCGGATCTGCAGGGGCGATAAGCAGACCCCCAGCAGCAAGAGGGGCCTCTTACCGAACAGGTTCCCGTCCTCCGCGGTGGCGCTCACCCTGCGGCCCGGGATCTGCACGTGCTTCCCGCTGGTGCGGCTGTAGAGCTGATAGACCCGGACCTGCCTGCGGCTCAGCTGGTCCGTCACTGCGCCCTGCGTCCTCACATACTGCTTAAAATTAGGAGACGGGTGATTCTCCCCCTTTTTATGCAAAGGGAAAAATGAAATACATAATTTTTTTTCTTCCTAATCTGAGATAAAGAAAATTATAACTTATTTTATAACCAACATATAGAGTTTCCCCAGATAGCCTAAATAGTTATACACATACAGTTAGTAGGCTAATATAGCTTATATTCAGATTCACCTGCGACATTCACACGTGAGTTGTTATTAACGACGTTTAACTGTTAATCAATCATTTCTAATATTACAATGTTAACTTTTCTCGAGTAAAGTTTTCAGTTCGCTTACCTGAGCATGGCACCACAGCACGAAGAAATGGAAGGATCTGCAGAACAATAAGTGAAGATGATTAGGCTTGTTCATAAAGAAGTCATTATGATACAACATTATATCAGTGTGCAGTCTCTTACATGTAAACACAGCGCTGGTTTATTCCATACATTCTCTCTTTATTTCATCCGACCCAGAGAGGGAGTCTTCAGGCCGATAAATCCCGGGAGGATGCGGTAAATAAATCCAACGCTCCTGACCTGTCCATCCAGGTCTTATTTCTCCTCAGATTGATCATAAACCTGAGCCAGCTGACTGGAGGCTGCAGAGCTCTTCAGAAGACCCGCAGGAGGAGCACATAGATCCATTCTGAGAGCATGCTGACATCCCTCTGTCTCTCAGGCTGCTCACTGGTTAACGTGGAGAGGCAAAGTCCCTCCCTGAAGTGTCCCTGCTGTGGGTGGGCACAGCAACAGGACCCTAATGGTGATTTAATAGGGAGACGCAGATCTGCAGCATAACAAATATTAGCCAAAAAAAAGTAGTCCTTATAAAGAATAACGAAACTAAGACCTGGAGAGTTTTAGCTCAAGTTGTTTCAAAACCTGAGTCTCTAATGTAGATAATTACTGCAGCATTGTATTTAAAAGTAAGGAGCCTAATGGCATCTTATGGGTGTGGCAATTACGTGTTAAAGAGACCACCCCACCCCTCCCCTTTTATCTCGTTAACTGGTCACACTTCCAGATCATGTTAAGGGGGGCCAAAACAAATCATGTAAAGGTTTCATCTTTACATCAATCAATCAACATCCAAGATGAGCAGGATACTGTCTTCCCCTTCCCTCAATCCACATTCAGAGAAGACAGGAGACAAGCAAGGCGAAGAGAGAGGAAGAGAAGACATGCACAGTTGTATATTTATACTGTCATAATATCAGCATCAGATTTCCTTTGTTAGTCCCGCAGAGGGGACATTTACAAAGTTACAGCAAAAATGACATGAGAGGAAGGAAAGGAATAATAAAGTAAGAGCATATTAAAAATAGGAAAAAACACACTTTTGAAAAAAATAAAAATAATGAAGTTGTATATATATAATACGTTACACGTTTATGAATCTTCTGTACACTGCTTGTTTTTGCCAGTAAAGTTATTTGAGTTGAATAGTATTGATATGAGAGGCAAAGAGGAGAAAGGAGCTCAGAAGACACAGAGTTGAGAAACAGAGGATGAGATGAGTGAAGGAGGGAAACTGAGGAATAGTAGATATTCCAGATGAGACATCATTGATGTCCATGAACAACAGTGTAACCTGAAGCTTCAAGTGCCCTCACATCTTACCCTTCTCACGTTCTCTTGACCCCCCCTCCACCACCGGCCCTGTCTCGGGTAATAAAGAGGTCAAATGCTGCAGCAGGCATCTCTGACATGTTGATCAGCTCGGGACGGCTGACAGGAGCAGGTCCACGCGCTGACGTTTGATTTACAGGACCATGTAAGGATAAAACTGACCAAAGTACCATACATTTTCACAAAATGACTTTCATTGAAACAGAACACTAACACAGTGACAACATGATTGGACAAAACACACTTGTAAAAAGTTATGTCTAAACGCTTTGTTCAATGTTTCTTAGATGTTAGAATTTCAACAAATGTAAAGGGCTTCAGGAGCATAGGGGAACCACAAACAGATCTTCAATCTCCACATGCTTCACGTAATTTCTGAGGCACACACACACGTGATGTAGCCTCAAAGCCTAATCAATATAATTCTTTTTTAATCTTAATCAAGGACTGATCTGAATTGAAGGTGTTTGAAAAATAGAATGCAAAGACAATTGATTTTGGAAACAGAATTTTGGATGTGTCCCCTCTGTGGAAAGAGATTCTGAAAGTTTCAGGAAAAAATATTCGCTCACTTTTTGTCCTGATCCATTTCTATAAAAACCTGTCTGAAAATGAGCTGATCAGATTTGTACCACTTTATGATGTCATAACGATTTTTTTGGCTCCTCCTCGAGCACCATTGTGTTCTTTTTAACCAAATGCTGCAATGATCTGTTTGGTATTTGGAGCCAAACACTTCAGAGACATGTTTTGTATATATCTGAGACCTATAATATATTGATGAAAAACAGTATAATAGGGGACCTTTAAATGTAAAATTGGAAAATGACCAGCATGCACCATCAGTAACTTTAACAAATACCTGACAGAGTTTCTACCTGTCCACTGAAGAGTGAAACTGTGGTGCTGCTCGTGGACGTTTCTGTAGTGCAATATTTGATCTGACCCACATGTTTCCCACACTTGTAACACAAAGTGATGCCTCAGTAGGATCTGATATTTAAATGATGATAGATAGTTTCTTAACTAAATGTTGAAACTGCTGCCATTACCTGATGTGCAGTGAACAGTGCTTAATGTTGAGCAAATAAATGTGATTGCTGTCATTGCATCTCACAAATATTAACTTCATATCAACCACTGTGTCCAGGTGTCAACCTTTGTGGCTTGATTTCTCGCACTGGCTTTCATTAAACTGATGGAAGGGTTTAGCAAGTGCTAATAAAAACTCATCCAATTTGAATCTGGATCTGAATCACATGACGGATCAACAAATGATTGATTACTTTGTTGATATCCACATTCAGAGTATGGGGATGGCCAACACATGGATCTCAGCTTCGATGTCCCGAGCTAATAAATAATAATAATAATAATAATGGGTTTCATTTATAAAGCACTTCATATTTGATTTCAAATCCCGAAGTGCTACAAGCAGTGGGCATGAACAGTATACAAGCATTACACAACACAGTAGAATTAAATAAAAAGCAATAAAAACAAACAATACAAATAAAATAAAATAAAAGGGTGGTAATAAATAAAAGGTCTAGGGAAAGGCTCTATTAAATAGATGGGTTTTGAGGCCTTTTTTGAAGGCCTCCACGGTCTGTGGTGCTCTCAAGTGGTCGGGGAGAGCATTCCACAGACTGGGGGCAGCCGAGCAGAAGGCCCGGTCTCCCATGGTACGGAGCTTAGTCCTGGGGGGTTTGAGGATGTTGGAGTTGCTGGAGCGGGTGGTCCGCAGGGAGGTGTGGGGGGGAGTTTGGCAATGTTCCTGAGGTGATAGAAGGAGTTCTTGCACAGCTGTTTAATGTGAGCCTCAAAGGTCAGATGGGCGTCCATTTTCACACCCAGGTTGGTGACTGTGGAGGAGAGGGTAATGTCCTGGCCGGAGAAGGTGATGGTGGTGATGGTGGATGACCGAACCTGGTGTGGGGTGCCAACTATAATGGCTTCGGTCTTGGAGCTGTTCAGTTTCAGGAAGTTTTGCTCCATCCACGCCTGTATCTCCTCCAGGCAGGCAGTGAGTGTGGGTGAAGGCAGGGCTGCAGAGGAGGTAGGGTTGATCCTGAGGTACAATTGGGTGTCATCAGCATAACAATGGAACGACACTCCATGTCGGCTGATGATAGAGCCAAGGGGGAGCATGTAGAGTGTGAAAAGGGTGGGGCCGAGAACTGATCCTTGAGGGACACCACAGGTGACGTCGTGGGTTCCCGACTCAGCCTCGCCCAAGGAGACGTACTCTGTTCTCCCGGTGAGGTATGTTCTGAACCAGTCAAGGGGAGAGTCAGAGAGTCCGATGGTGGAGTGCAGACGATGGAGGAGGATGCCGTGATCGACGGTGTCGAAAGCTGCAGTGAGATCGAGGAGGATGAGGAGAGAGGGAGAGCCAGCATCAGCCGTCATCAGCAGGTCGTTGGTGACCCTGACCAGGGCAGTTTCTGTGCTATGGCCTGAGCGGAACTTCTCAAATAGGTTGTTGGAGTTTAGGTGGTCATGGAGCTGAGCAGCAACTAGTTTTTCCAGCACCTTTGATAGAAAGGGAAGGTTGGAAATGGGTCTGTAGTTGGCCCGGACTCCCGGATCAAGGGAGGGTTTTTTGAGACGAGGTTTGATGACAGCGGTTTTTAGGGCAGAGGGGACATGGCCAGCCTGGAGAGAGAGGTTTATGATCTTAGTGATCATGGGGCTCATGGTACAGATGTACGATTTCACCAGAGCTGACGGAAGGGGGTCCAGGACACAGGTGGAGGGCTTCATCCTCCTAACGATGCCCTCAACCTCTCGCTGAGAGGTCCGTGAAACAGCGAAGAGGCTGGGTTGTCTCTTCATTCTCTGCTCCAGAACTGTAATATCACTTGGCAAAGGGTCTCCTGTTGCTATGTTGGCATGCTAACACATTCAACTGAGGTGATGAGATGATAAACCTGCTACACTTCGGTCTGTTAGCATTGTCATTGATAGCATGTTAGCATACTGTCACTGTCCACTGTGGGGGTCTAAGGACAAAGGCTACTGTACATCGATTGTAAAGCCCCCTGAGGTAAAGTAAGAACTAGCCAATAAATGATGGGATATATTATTAATATGTAATTGATTGATGCTGTGCCTCGTACGGACAGAATGACTGTAGATTATTTTCCTTTTTTATTTTATAAAAAAACACAAGTCTTGGATAAGGATAAATCATTGCACTGATGTTTAATCTGTTACACAAGTTTTTTTAATTCGATTTGGAAAAATGCAAGAAAATATCACTGAGAAGACAAAGCAGGAAATCATCCTACGTTTGTCTCTGAGGCCGACTTTGTTGTGGTGTGATTGTACTTTACAGCCACTTCTCCCCAAGGGCTTTCATGTGGCTTAACCCATACATGTATCCTTTTATAGTCACTCTTACATTTCGAAATGTATTTCACAGTTTACATTTGTCTGAAATGTAAAATGTATTTATTAGCAAAAACCCCTTGAGATGCACCTCCCATTTTCAAGGGGGTCCCGACTTACTGTGAGTAAAACATGAAGATGTGCACTAGAGTTGTATTAATATTGTTAGTATATCGGGTGCTATCTCACATAATGATGGAGATGAATAACAGAGTATATAAATGTCAAACTAATGAGCAATTGAATGTTTAATGTTGTAAATTCAGGGAGGAAAATCTGACTTGAAGTCTTTTGAGCATTTGCCAAATTTCTTTCAAGACTTCAAAACAGTGAAACCCATTTCCCATGATGCTCGGCCTTCCTCGGGGCTACTGTAGCTGCAGGGACAAGTGAAAGGAGAACTGGTGGTCTCCTAACAGCTCTGACCACATCGTAAACATCTCTGCCATAAAGAGCAACTGGCCACTCTTTTTGACCCTGCAAAAATAGAGGAAAGAGTTCAGAAAGTGGGTGGTCCCTTTTATAAATGATCAAAAGCAGAGAAAAGTCAAAAAAGAAAAGAAAAAAAGATTCCCTCCGATGAGCAGCGGGGCTCTTGTCCTTCACGCCATCCGATCCCCAATCAGGTCACTCTGAGCCTGGGAATGTTACGCTCAAACTGGGAACCTACCAGTCCTCTGTGAATGTACTTTGGCACTTTTTAATGTCGATGAACACACAACTAATACAGTGAGAGGAGGAATTGTACAACTCTGTGCTTATTACGAAGGCTGCTGACCCTTAGGTATCGCCCTGCCATTTGCAAGCAGACCATTTGAGCTTGCCAAATTTGACACAGCTGACGCAGGCAATACATTTGAACTAGTTTCTCCACCCCCTTATCCATAATGAGGGCTGCCCTGAAAAGCCTTTGAACAGACACACACAAGCACACTCATGCACACATAGAGCTACCCCAATGTGATAATCATGGGATAAAGTTGTGTTATATGATGAAAGACGAACACCATCTGCACATCGTAAATCTGCATTTTAAAAGTGATGTCTAAAAACTGCAGGTCAGACTTCTGTGTGAGAGTACAGAGAAGATGTCAGACCTCTGGGTGACAGACAGAGTTGTCAGGGTGAGAAGACTGCAAATCCCCGAGTCCCTGAGCGCTGGGATGCCCGACAGGTGAAACCCAAGTTGCTGATCCGTGATTAACACTTGCCCGTCTGACTCCTTCATCTACAGGCCAAGGAGCTTGGAACATGTCAGGCTTCAAAACTAATAAAGTGACTCACACAACTGCCTTTCTCCACAGACACTGAGAGAGGAGGGGTACGAGGGGCAGTGATAATGAAAATAGCCGGATGTCCAGCTACGCCGAGGCTGCAGGGACAGAGTCAGACAGGGCCCAGCATCTGTGTTATTTTTAAGGAGCAAAATGTCACTGAGCAATGAACATGCTCAGAGCGCATATCTAACAGGGTTAGATGCAAGGTCACGCCAAAGCCAGATCACTTTCTGGAGACAGACGCTGTTGTAAATGGTAGTGACACACATGCTGCTGCTTTGAAGTTGTAACCGGAGATCCTGAGAAATTCATTATTAGCCTTCATTAATTGTGCTGGTGCGTGCATGTGTGCGCTTTGTTGTTGTCAGAAAACAACAACCTTCTTCTATCATCATATATATTCATTAACACTCGACACACATTTCAAGCTCCTTTAAAAAACATGACACCTAACATTCAGAAATAATAAGTAACAGTACAATGAAATAGAACAAGCTGTACCCTACATTACCTGACATAATCTTCACAGTATGTTTATAAATGTCGGTCCCGAGTTATATTTCCATACAGTTCATGGCCACACGTTTTGGCATCCATTGGTCCAAGGTAGGAGGCTTAAGACAGTTTAAAAAACATATATAATTTGTTAGTTTCTGACCCAAATAGGAAAAAATTACCTTTAACGAATGTTTGTGGTTGAAATCTCTCCCCATCCTCATCCTCACTTTTGGTACTGCCCATTAATTGCCATTTACCCTTTACATTCAGCGCAGTGTCTGTTCAATCCATTAAAATCATACAGCAAGGTTGTTTTCTTTTATTTATTTTTGCTAATAAGAAAGAATTTAACTCACAACCTCTGCAGTGATGTGCTGACCATGGATTCTAGCATGATGTGACAAGCCTCCTACACCTTTAAAAATGACTCAAACTTCATAGAAATCCTCATAAGCAGTTGTCATGAGTCATACAAAAAGTAGGCAGCCTAGCCCTGATGCTTAGATGTTTTCGATGCTACATTGTGCAGGTAGTCCTTGGCTATGAAATGTTTGCTACATACAACACACCTGCTTCTACATATGGGGAGACTTCACTGGAGTCGGCACTGAAAAAAATGTCTTAGTTGAAAGCAATAATATTAAGTTGAACCTAATCTTTTTTATTTAAACGTAACATTAATGCTTTCATCTAACACTTTTTTTTGTCTGGAGCCGCAAAACATATTTGATAGCTTGATAGCTTATAAAGTTGTATATATTGTTATATCATAGACAAAAACTACAGTTTTTTTGCATTTATTATTTATTACATTATAGAAAACTGTTAACCTCTAATAATAAACAAAGAACTCTTATAAGGACAATAAAAACAAATACACAGGCTTTAAAATAAATTAAACACAGCACTTGGGGAGTCCTCTGCACATTTGAAGAAAATAAATACAATTACAATTGACCCACTTTAAAATAAATAAAACATATAGCGTTTTTTTCCTATATACATAAAGGCTGCAGCACCTTTGACAACTCCTCTCCACATAGGCCTATCAAACATACCAGCAGTAAGCCAGCATCGTTTGCTGTGAAAGCAGATAACTCTGTCCACGCAGAATTAAATCCTGTGTTCCTCCCATACTTTTATTTTCTTTGATTTATCCATAGTTGGCTCATCGAGCCGCGGGTCAGGTTATTCGCCTGCAAGAAAAGGCGCTGGCGCGGGACCGTAGCAGGATGTGACGCATATTTCATCACCCATATTTTAGTTGACCTAATTAAAACTGTTTCGTTTTTTATTTATGTTTCACAGTATCACCTCAAAATGAAACATTTTCAACCATGCAACAAAATGTAAATAGTCCTACAAATACTTTTATTTTATTTCCTTCTTATTTTTGTCCAAGCTCAAGGGAGCCAGAGCAGAGGGCTTAAAGAGCCGCATGCAGCTCGAGGGCCGCGGGTTGCCGACCCCTGATCTAACCTAATACAGTTATGTGAAACCGTTAACATAATACATTTAATTAAAGTCATCGTTTCAGTTTTTTCTGTGTGTCTCTGTTCACAGTGCCTTTCTTATGTAGGCCTGAATCAGCATTTAATCGCAGTTTCCCAATGAAGGTACTTCACTATCAAAGACATGTTCAGACATTTTTGAAAAAGACTTGCTTTATAACAAGATGTTAGAAGAGATAACACAAGTGAAACCATGTTTGATTTCTTGCATCTCTTACTTGGTTTGTAGGAGTGATCCCCAACACAAAATGATCACCTGTTAATGAGTAGATTCATGTTTGTGAGATTTCATCATTAGCATTATCCTGTTCCACTCTGTGTGGGTCTCATTCACAAAAATAGTACCTAAGAGTAAAAAGGAGAATTAACACCGTTGAGCTTTGTCCTTTTCTGGTTCAGTGTCACCATTGAAAAAGAGGCTGTCTAAGGGAAGCATCCCTCTCTGAGGTGTTAGGAGAGAGGACATTAGTGTACAGTAAGATGTTGACCTGCAGAGACCCAGAGGAAGTTAGTGAGGTCATTTCCTAAAAACAACTCCTGTGCCTAAATATGCCCAATATTTAAACAACCTCTCAATAAATTGACAAGTGAGTATGTGGTGTAGAGATAGTAATTCTGCATTTAATCTGATGAATTTAGGTTTAAGGGTTTTTCCGTATATTTCTTTGGTATATTTAAGGGTGCTTGAGGATGTACAGGTAGCTTTTTTTTAGTAAACAAACATGTGAGCTTCTAAATTAGGTAGAAGGCGTTTTTGTCTCTGAATTGCCATTCAGTCTTTGCGCTAATATTGGATAAACACTGCCTGGACCAATGTTCGACCTGAATGCACATTAGACATATCTATACTCTTATCTCATTCCTACTAGGAAAGTAAACAAGTGTATTCCCCAAACTGAAATTGTAAACAACATACTAGCTGTGTATGAACTGACTTTTGCAGTTTTATTGTAAAACAGCGTGTTAATCACTTGATGCCTTTCTGCGTCAATAAATTGATAACATATCATAACCCAGTATAGCATTATGTAGTTTTAATGGCTGCATTAATATGCAATAAGATAAAAGTATTAAAAAAAAAGCATATTTTTCTGTGTTGAATATGCTCTTTTAGTTGCAACCTACAACTTCCTAACAAAAGCCAAAAAGCTCTTGAGCATCTGTGGAAAAGAAAAAAGCATGCAAACCTTGACCTCTAACTAGCATTGGCAAACTGGCCATTTATTAGAAATTAGTTATGGGTGGACAAACATGTGACCTCTTGCTCCCAGAGGAGACATCAGGCCATTATATTTGACTGGTTTGGGATTTCAAGGACTCATTGAAAACCATTTTCAAGATATATGCTGTCAACAGTTGACGGCAGGACTACAGACATTTGTCTCTGATGTCAGCAGTCAAAACACGGACCTCCAAGAGTTCTTAGGATGAATCCTTTTTAAATGAGTTTAAAAAGCATAAAGAATGTGAGTAAAAATGGTAACACTTTATATTAAGGTACACAAATTAACCATCAACTAGTTGTTAATTAGCATGCATATTAGCAGTATATTGGCTCTTTATTAGTCATTATAAAACACTTATTAATGCCTTATTCTGCATGACCATATTCTACAAGTAATAAGCCATTAGTTGAGATTTTTTCCTCAATAACCCTCTAATTAGTGCTTATTTGTTGCAAGTAAGGAAGTTGTTGTACATGAGTTTGGGTCTTAATATGCGCTGCTCAATATGGGCCTAATAAGGCAGTAGTACCACAAGAATAGTAATTCTCCCATAATAACACTTAACAAATATGATCTATTCTTATGTAACAAGACATGAAACTATAAGTGTTAATTGTGTCTAAATAACTCAACATTAGGTATTTCTATCTAAGGATATGTTTTGGGGTATTGACAGTTCAGCTCCCAATAGCAAGGTGATATTGAACTGTATGTTTCATATTTGCACATTTATATTTTTGTAACATTTGTACTGAAGGTTAGACAGGAAACCGGGTACAGGAAGTAGGAGAAAGTGAACTGAATAGAGAACCGAAGTGACGCGTCCTAAAACCCGGAAGTAAGTTAGCATGGTAAAAAACGAGAAAAACGATGGTTGTTAACAAGTGGCTGAATAGGACTACAGAAGTTGTCCAGGCCGTTTTACGTCATTACACCGAACACGTAAAACACTCCCGCTAAGTTTGTTTGCCCTGTTCTGCTTGAAAGCAAGTACCTGCCTCCTGCAAACTGTTCAAACAAACACTTCAACTTGTACCATTTACAATCTGTATGTTTGCCCACACAAACAATCATGGCGGCAGCAGATTGGCGTGGGGGTGCCAGCTTCTCCGGTCGTACTAAATCAGAAATGTACCATACAACTGATAATAAGGTGATTGTGGAAGATGAACTTTTGAACTTCCTTGTCATCTAAATGAAAACTCTGAATCATGATGACATTGTTTTATTGGCCTCAAACAATTTCAACTCTGAGTGGATCGAAGCCTCGAAGAAGCTACTGCTTGAGCTGTGTCCTCAAACGACGCAGCGCTGTGTTACCAACACAGTCTCACTCCATAATCGTCCAGGAGCGACGCTTGGTCA
>CALSBZ010041251.1:0-19062 GCA_943591055.1 Gobionotothen gibberifrons
TGAAAAGGTTGACTCCACTGAAAACGTTAGTTAGATCAGAGGAAGTCGACAACACTATAATGAATCTAGAAAATAACAAAGCTTGTGGCCCGGATCTCATCTCAGCTGAACTTAAAATATGCCAGTCTTAAGCTTGCTCCTCTTCTTGCTCTGTGTCTCACTGGTTTCCTTAATCATGGTGTCTTACCAGATTCCATGTTATCTGTGCTACTTGTGCCAGTCATCAAGGATAAAGCTGGGAAGATGAATGGCATTGATAATTACAGACCCATTGCTTTAGCTAGCATTCTCTCCAAAGTGCTGGAGAACATTCTGCTGGATAGGCTGGAAAGGTACATTACCACAGCTGACAACCAGTTTGGTTTTAAAAGACAACACGGCACAGATATGTGTATTTTTGCTTTAAACGACATTATAGCAAAATATAGAAGCCATAATTCCACCATGTTTCTGTGTTTTATTGATGCTTCCAGGGCATTTGATAGACTGGATCATTTCAAATGATTTGACAAAATGTGCCAGAGAGGGGTACCCAAGTACATAATAAGGACCTTAGCCTTCTGGTATCCACATCAGACTGTGCAGGTGAAGTGGGGAAATACTGTGTCTGAACCTTTTGATGTTGGTAATGGGGTCAAGCAAGGTGGGATTTTATCTCCTTTGTTGTTTAATCTGTACATGGATGATCCGTCTAGGAAACTGAACTTGTGTAAGTCGATTTTGACAGGATAACAACTGGTGACTTCTAGAATTGTGTGAGTAACATTCTGTTTTTAGACTTCTCTGTTTCAGTGTGTGTACTCTGTATAAATGCTCTGTAGTTGATCTGATTGAAATTGTGATTTTAAATCTCAAAACCGCTACAGTATCTGTCAGGCAGAAACTCATTTGACAGAAACCTTAAAACTGAACAAATTGACTGCTAGGGTTATCTTTGATTTAAACATTTGTAGAATACTAAGAGCTTTATTTAGTAGGTAAAACTGTATTAAGGGTTAAACTCATAACTTTATAACTTAGGGTTTAATGTAAAACCATTTTGACACTGAAAATACAATAACAACTCAGGAGGGAGGCAGTCTAGATTTCCTTTGAGGGCCACCAGCTGCAGAGAGTTAATTAAAGGGGCGTGGCCCCACAGCTGTGAGGAATCAGCAATCAGGTGTCCATTTTAGGTAACTTTCCTGGAGCGTGAGCTACAGTGTCAGACAGACGAAGACTGACAAAGACATTAGAGTCCTGCGGGAGTCACGAGGGAGGCAAAGAGGAGGCAAATCCTACTTTGATTGAGCTAAGTATCGCTGGTGTTTTATTTTATTTTGTTTTCTAGCCCCTCATGCTATAATCATGTGTATTTTCTCCATTCCTGTTCATGTGTCTTCTTGCAATTACCACTGGCCCCGTGTATCTCCTAATCGATATAACCGGCCTGCTCTCGTCTATCCCACATGCTCCACTGAGATCCAACAGCTAGTTGCAGGTGGCCTGTGGAACTGCCAGTCAGCTGTTCCTAAGGCTGACTTCATTTCTGGCTACTCTTCCCTGCAGTCTCTGGATTTCCTTGCTCTCACTGAGACCTGGATTACTCCATCCAACACATCCACCCCAGCAGCTCTCTCCACAGCATATTCCTTCACCCATACACCCAGACCCTCTGGCAAAGGAGGTGGCACTGGTCTCCTGCTCTCTCCCAAATGGAGCTTTTCCCTCTTCAAGCTACCGAACTTCATTCCTTCCACCTTTGAATTCCATGCCGTCACAGTAACCCATCCTATACAATTAACCATTGTGGTTCTCTACCGCCCACCAGGCGCCTTGGGGGACTTCTTGGAGGAGTTAGATAATCTCCTCTCACACATCCCAGAAACTGGCCCTCCCGCTGTACTTCTCGGAGACTTCAACCTCCAGACAGGGAAGATAGATGAACTAACATCTCTTTTAACCACCTTTGCCTTCTCACTGTCTCCATCCCCACCAACTCATAAAGCTGGCAATGTCCTTGATCTCATATTCTCAAGGAACTGCACTACTTCTAACCTCTCTGTAAATGCGCTCCACACCTCCGATCACTTCTTCATATCATTCTCTCTACCCCTTTCCAAACATAACAAACTAATCTCTTCTAACTCTGCACCTGTCCGCCGTAACCTCCGTTCCCTCTCCCCTCTACCTTCGCCTCATCGGTGCTCTCAGCCCTCCCTTCCTCTGACTCGTTCCAACTCCTGCCTCCAAACTCTGCTGCAGAAACTCTCCTCTCGACTCTTTCATCCTCTCTGGACGCTCTCTGTCCTCTCACATCTCGGCAGGCTCGTCAGTCCCCTCCTGCTCCCTGGCTAAAAGACGCACTGCGTGCTAATAGAACCATCCTTCGGGCAGCAGAGCGGAAACGGTGGAAATCCAAACACCATGACGACCTCCTAACCTATCAGGCTCTCCTCTCCTCTTTCTCTGCTTCGATCTCTCAGGCAAAAAGCACTTTCTTTCAAGATAAGATCCAATCTTCCTATTCCAATCCCAAAAAACTATTTTCCATCTTCTCCACCCTCTTGGACCCCCCTAAAGCCCCTTCCCCATCCTCCCTTCTCCTAAGCGACTTTGTTAACCACTTTGAAAAAAAGGTTGATGATATTCGCTATTCTTTTTCTGACTCACCTTTACTCACCGCTGGGTCACCAGACTCTCCTCTCACCCACACACTAACCTCCTTCTCCCCTCTCTCTCCAAGTGAGGTTCTTACCCTCGTTACCTCTGCCCGTCCTACCACCTGTCCTCTGGATCCTATCCCCTCAAACCTCCTTCAGACTATCGCTCCTGATATTCTACCGTTTCTCACCCATTTCATCAACACACTTCTGGTGACTTTCCAAACAGTCTCAAGGAGGCAAAAGTAAACCCTCTCCTAAAGAAACCAACTCTCAACCCGTCTGATGTTAAAAACTACAGACCTGTCTCTCTCCTCCCGTTCCTGTCTAAAACACTTGAACGCGCTGTCTTTAAACAACTCTCCTGTTATCTCCATTAGAACAACCTTCTGGATCCGCACCAGTCTGGTTTCAAGGCAGGTCACTCCACAGAAACTGCTCTCCTTGCTGTCTCTGAGGAACTGCACACGGCTAAAGCAGCATCCCTCTCCTCTGTCATCATCCTTCTGGACCTGTCTGCTGCATTCAACACGGTGAACCATCAGATCCTCCTTCGCACTCTCCAAGAACTTGGAGTTTCAGGCTCTGCACTTTCCCTCCTCACCTCATACCTCAAAGACCGCACCTACAGGGTAACTCGGAGAGGGTCCGACTCGACCCTTGTCAGTTAACCACAGGGGTCCCTCAGGGCTCTGTTCTCGGTCCTCTCCTCTTCTCCCTGTACACAAACTCGCTCGGATCTGTCATTAGCCCGTATGCTTTTTCATACCACTGCTATGCTGACGACACCCAATTAATTCTGTCCTTTCCCCGCTCAGAGACCCAGGTCGTCGCACGCATCTCTGCTTTGTCTAGCTGACATCTCCCGGTGGATATCTGCTCATCACGTCAAGCTCAACCTTGACAAGACTGAACTGCTTTTCCTTCCGGGAAAAGATTGTCCCACTCTTGACCTAACAATCAACATCAGCACCTCTGTTGTTTCCCCGACTCAGACTGCAATGAATCTGGGTGTGATCCTAGACAACAAACTGTCCTTCACTGCAAACATCGCTGCTACAACCCGCTGCTGCAGATACACTCTTTACAACATCAGGAGGATACGTCGATAGAATTACTAGCAAAGCACTTATATACTAATAAAGGACTGGCTTATCCAAAGCCAGTTGAGTAGCACTTGAAATGTTTTAGCTCTATGAAACCTGACTTATATGATTCTGTTTTCTTCAAGTTTGTATTTTGTTGGTCGCTTTGGATAAAAGCGTCAGCTAAATGCAATGTAATGTGTAAAACTGGCTGTGCTATCGGTGCTACTGTTGTCAACCACCTTATGTATGCTGATGATTTAATCATCTTTTCCCCGTGCAGTGCTGGCTTACAACAGCTTCTGAGGACTTGTTCCCAGCATGACATTGATTTTAATATTAAGTATAACGCCAAGAAGAGTAGCATCATGATTGTGCGAAGTAAAGAGGATAAAAAGGCTGTATTTCCTAATTTTATTCTCAGTAGCAACATTCTTATTGAGTGCAGTGAGATTAAGTACCTTGGTCATTATATCTCTGATGATCTTACAGATAACAAATACATCCAAACTGTATGCCCAGGCAAACATATTAATGGGGAAATTTCACAAGTGCTCTGTAGATGTCAAGGGTTGCAGTCGAATAGTTTAAAAATCAGCTCCTAAGTTCTAACCCTATCGTCTATTCCTTGACCTCTGAGTGAAACGTCATGGGGTTAAGGGATAGTGGATAGGAGAAATCAAAAGGATTTAGGAGAAGAGACTGCAGTACTTTAGAGAATCCGACTGCACTTTCACTATCCGACGTGTTTATGATGCGCCAGCGGACGTCCTTTTGTGCGTCTGCTGCTGTGGGGAAACCATGGAAACCACAGTTTTCTATACAGCGGACTACAACATGGATGTTTAATAAGAACGAGGGACTACTGTAAACTCATCTAGAGACTCTGCACCGTGCTCTGATGCTGTTGCTTTATGCTTTATGAACGTGGACAACAGAGAAACATATTCTTCAGGACCAAAGCTGGAATTGAAATAAAAAAGGAAAGTGAAAGTTATGCTCGTCACCCTCTCCCTCCGGTCCACATTAATGCAAATGATCCCAATACGTATGATTGTATGAAAAGATCTTAAAATAAATACAAATGTATTTATTATAAACGTTAGTCCTTATCATCTATCACTGTGTATATCACCATTCAAACATCTTTTAAAAGTTGAACAAACCCCACACAGCTCAGTAAACACTGTGAAATGTTGACTTTATTTGATAATATTTCTCTTTTTGATTATAATACTGATGAACGTTAAAAACAAAGCACTTTGGCAACTTACCACATACGTTTTAAAAAGCTTAATAAGCACCGTAAATTCATGATATCATTTCTCCGTCATAATCGTTTGTTTCCGTGAACGGCCGACTGTTGTGTGACGGCAAATGCTGCGGCTGCAAGGCATTGTGGGGCAGCATTTTCTCCTCTCCTTTCGGTTAGGAAGGTCCAGTGGTTCCTAAGCTAAAGGAGGTTATAAAGGAAGTTTGAAACCTCCTTTCCTATCATGTAGACGAATTCGAGGCACTTATCATGGCTGCTACTGAGGTACTTCCGGCTCATTTCACTCCGTTAGGAAGGTTCCTAAGCAAAATAGACTACTCGACTGCAACCTAGGTATCACTTTTTAAAGCTTTCTGTACACCATTGTACACGGCTCACCTGTGGAGTAACTACAAGGCTAGAAGCATACAAAAACTAAAAGTTGCATACAATGATGCTTTGCGGTTGCTGCTGAGGGTACCGAGATGGCACAGTGCCAGCTAGCTGTTTGTTAACTTGGGGGTACCTACTTGTCAAGCCCTTTTTAAGGCAAGGCAAGGCAAGGCAAGATTATTTATATAGCACTTTTCAACACAAGGCAATTCAAAGTGCTTTACAAAAAATGAAAGACATTAAGAAAATGGCATTTAAAATCAGTCATTAAAAAGAAAAGCTAATAAAATAAACATTAAAAGAAAAAATACATGGATAAAAGTTACAGTGCAGTATAAGATATGAATAGTTCAATTAAAAGCAGCGACAAAAAGAAAAGTCTTCAGCCTGGATTTAAAAGTAGTAAGAGTTGCAGCGGACCTGCAGGTTTCTGGGAGTTTGTTCCAGATATCTGGAGCATAATAACTGAACGCTGCTTCTCCATGTTTAGTTCTGACTCTGGGGACAGAAAGCTGACCAGTCCCTGAAGACCTGAGAGATCTGGATGGTTCATAATTTATCAGGAGATCAGAAATATATTTTGGGCCTAAACCATTCAGTGCTTTATAAACCAGCAGCAGTATTTTTGAAATCTATTCTTTGACACACAGGAAGCCAGTGTAAAGACTTCAGAACTGGAGTGATGTGATCCACTTTCTTAGTGTTAGTGAGGACTCGAGCAGCGGCGTTCTGAATTAGCTGCAGTTTTCTAATAGATTTTTTAGTGAGACCTGTGAAAACACCATTACAGTAGTCCAGTCTACTGAAGATAAAAGCATGGACAAGTTTTTCCAAATCCTGCTGTGACATTAGTCTTTTAATCCTAGATATGTTCTTTAGGTGATAGTAGGCTGATTTAGTAACTGTTTTAATGTGACTGTTGAAACCCAGGTCAGAGTCCATACGCCTAGATTTCTGGCTCTATCTGTTGTTTTGAACATTACAGACTGAAGCTCAGCGCTAACTTTTATACGTTCTGCCTTGGCTCCAAAAACCATTACCTCAGTTTTATCTTTGTTTAATTGGAGAAAGTTCTGACACATCCAGTCATTGATTTGTTCAATGCACTTACTCAGTGTTTGAATTGGAGCATAGTCTCCTGGTGAAATGGTTACGTAAATTTGTGTGTCATCTGCATAGCTATGGTAACTTATTTAGTTGTTCTTCATTATCTGAGCCAGTGGTAGCATGTAGACGTTAAAGAGAAGAGGCCCCAAGATGGATCCTTGAGGAACCCCACATGTCATAGTTGTCAACTCAGATTTGTATTTACCTATAGAAACAAAGTTGTTTCTGTCCTTTAAGTAGGATTCAAACCAATTTAGAACTGTTTCCGAAAGTCCCACCCAGTTTTCCAGTCGGTCTAGTAATATGTTGTGGTCAACAGTGTCAAACGCAGCACTGAGATCTAATAGTACTAACACTGAAGTTCTGCCACTGTCTGTGTTTAAGTGGATGTCATTGAAGACCTTTACAAGAGCAGTCTCAGTGCTGTGGTTTGGACGGAAGCCTGACTGCAATACATCGAAACAGTTATTTAAATCCAAGAAGTTACTCAACTGCTGAAAAACTACTTTTTCAATGATTTTACCTAGAAATGGCAGGTTTGATATGGGCCTGTAATTGTTCATTACTGAAGCATCTAGATTATTCTTTTTTAAGTGCGGTTTAATGACTGCAGTTTTCAGGGCCTGTGGAAAAACACCCGAGTGAAGAGATTTGTTTACTATATGAAGTAGATCCGAGGCCATGCAAGGAAAAACATCTTTGAATCCTGTTGGAATAATATCAAGGCAGCAGGAGGAGGATTTCAGAAGTTTAATAATGTCCTCTAGGTTTTTATCATTAATCTGATGGAATTGTGTCATGATATCTGAATTGATATTAGGTGGACATAGGGACAACACATTTGCTGTACCTGATGCAGAGGCACTGACTGCTTGTCTGATTTTCTGAATGTTGTCAGTGAAGAAGGAGGCAAAATCATTGCACGCCCTGGTGGATAGAAATTCAGAGGCTACTGACACTGGGGGGTTAGTTAGTCTGTCTACGGTAGCAAACAAGGCACGTGCGTTGTTTTTGGTTTTGGTAATGATGTCCGAGAAGAAAGACTGTTGTGCGTTTTTCAATTCCAAATTATAAAGGCCAAGTCTCTCTTTATACATTTCAAAGTGAACCTGGAGATTTGTTTTTCGCCACCTGCGTTCAGCTTTTCGACATTCTCTTTTTTCTGTTTTCACGGTCATGGCCTTTCTCCATGGAGATATTTTCTTCCCAGTCACTTCCCTTACCTTAGTTGGAGCAATGGCATCTATAACATTTTTAATTTTTGAATTAAAATGATCTACTAGCTCATTTACTGAGATGTTAGCAGGGGCAAGGGTGGAAGAAAAATTCTGAGTAAACATTTCCCTAGTATTTTCAGTTAAATATCAATTTGTGGTTACCTCTTTCTGAACATTTTTGTGAACAGAAATAGAGCTCTCAAAGAAAACACAGGAATGGTCAGAGAGTGCAACATCAGTCACCACAACCTTAGAGATATTCAGACCCTTTGAGATAATTAAGTCCAGAGTGTGCCCCTTATTGTGCGTGGGCTCCGTCACATGCTGAGTCAGTCCATAGCTATCAAGAACACAAAACAGTTCTTTAGCCCCTCTGTCCTGGGGGTTGTCAACGTGGATGTTAAAATCACCAACAATGACTAGACGGTCAAAGTCAATACACACTATAGACAGCAACTCGGTAAAATCATCAAAAAAGCTTGCACAGTATTTGGGTGGTCTATAGATATTTAGGAACAGAGCTCGAGAGGTGCATTTCAGCTGAAGGGCCACATATTCAAAAGAAGCAAAGTTCCCATAAGATGTCTTCCTGCATTGAAGAGAATCATTGAACAGAATAGCAACTCCACCTCCTTTCTTATGCATTCTTTCCTGACTCATAAAACTACAGTTGGGAGGGGTTGATTCGATAAGAACAGCTGCACTGTTATTTTGTTCAATCCAAGTTTCTGTTAAAAACATAAAATCGAGATTGTGCTCAGTGATAAAATCATTGATTAAAAATGTTTTTCCTGCCACAGACCTGACCTGATTTAATAAAGCTAGTTTAAGTTCGTTAAACACACTATCAGTCAGGTTTTTTGTAACAAGCTGTGGCTGACATGGAATCACTGCTAAATTTGATAAACTCACACAAACGTTTGAGCGCTTCCTGTATCTAAGCTGATTCACCGCTCTTAATCTATTACCTATCAACACAGATATCGGCAAAGCTACTGGCAGGAAGGGCCCCGGCATGTCCTGGAAAGAGTTGAGAGTGCCATACGCCCTTGAGCCTGGACCCAGCAAATATCAGCAGGAGGAGGAATTCAGAAGTTTAATAATGTCCTCTAGGTTTTTATCATTCTTTGAAGGGGAGGGAGGACCCACCACCCTGCTCCTCTCATAGGAGGGCAGGGTGAGGGCTACACTGTAGGGTAGGCATGGTGATGAAGCCGGTGGAGATGGTGCGCGTCTCTGCTTCGGTGATTGTGGGGGGCGTCGTTGAGGGGCGGGGGTAAAGGACATGCTGCCAACCCTGCATATCGCCTTCATGCGGCCATCGAACTCCAGGGGGGAGGGCGAGGGTGAAAGGGTGAGCGGAGAGTAGAGAGTGCTGGGGGATGAATGAAGAGTATCCTCAAAGGCGTTGACAGGGGGAGTGACGGGCAGTGGAGACTCCTCCATTTGTGTCATAGGTCTCCCGGAATCAGAACATTCCTCAGGCGGGTGCAGTGATACTTCTTCAGGGTTTTCTGCGAGATGTGTTGTGTCTTTCTCCTGTTTTGATTCCTCTTGCCGCTTGTCCTTGGCAGAGGGAACAGATTGATGATGCAGGCAGTTGAATATGTTAGAGATAAACAATTTCACTCCTGACTTGTTCAGGCAAACTCCATTTGCCTTATAAAGATGTCTGCGATCCCAGAAAAAGTTAAAATTGTCAATAAAATGGACAGAATGGTCAGTACAGGCAGTTGAAAGCCACGTGTTCAGTGCAAACAATCTGCTGAATCTCTCCACTCCTCTTCTGACTGGCGGTAGAGGGCCACTGAACACCTCTGCATTTAGAGAGCTGACAGCTTCCAACAGACATTTAAAGTCTTTTATCAGCACTTCTGACTGTTGTTTCACAACATCATTTGTTCCAATATGTAGTACCACATTCTTCACAGTCGGATGTTCAGCCCCAATATGCAGGATCTTCTCAGCCAAGTCAGAGACCATATCCTTGGGAAAACAGAGTACTTTGGTGTTCTTACTACACAGACCTTTTACATCTCTTACAGCAGAGTCACCCACAATCAGAGTTTCAGGCCCAGTCGTTAGCTTTCTCTCTAGCCTTTTACTTTTGGAGTAGCTATTGGTCCTTACCCTGCTGTGTGAGGAGGACAGGTTATCCAGGTCATCAGAAAGAGATCTCCGGTTCTCGGTCAGCGGAGCGAATCTGTTCTGGGTTGGCACACTTGGTGGTTTAGGAGGATTGTTTGTAGTTCTCCCTTTAGCAGCTGTCCACGGCTGTTTCCTAGTATGAATGGGGGTTGAAGAGGCGCTCTTCCTGGGTGATGGCAATGCAGGCCAGCCGGTCGCATCAGAGATTTCAGAGCGCTGGGCTCTGCCTGTTATTCGTCCTCCCAAATACCATGGAAATGATTTACTCTTAGGCTTTGCACCCAGAGAGTTCCAGGGAGGACTACCACTTGTATATTTATTACCCAGTACACAGCCCTCCTGTTCCTTGGAATCCTTGTAGCTGCTAACTAGCTGTGAGTTAGCATACCCTTTTCCATTATTTTGCAACATTGGTAAAGTGGTGTCATTCCCACAACATAGTCCATTCACTTCCACGTTAACTTCCAACCGTTGCATTTTCATTTCCAACACGGCCATCTTCTGTAGAAGTTTGTGGAAGTCATCTGTAGAGAACGGAGGCATTTTGCTGCTAACTAGCTTAAGCTAAATAGCATACCAGGCTTTAGCTGTTGCTAGGCCACGCTACTGTAAGACTGAGGTCGTCGTAAAAATGTTGAAATATGGCTGAAACCCTCCGTCTATTTACGAAGATTAACTGTCCCAGTGATAAGTTAATGTCCAGGAGCCGCTGCTCGAAGTTTTCAGAGAATAAGAATAGGAAAATCAGCATAAAAAGTAAGCAGAGGCAGGAGCAAGCAGAAAAGCGTCTGCACTGTAAGAAAGATAAGCGCACTTTCTTATTAAGAAAGTTAATGTACAAATTCATATGTCGCCTAGAAGACTCGGACAATCATGTTATCTGGATTTTAATTAACCCTGTGAAGAGTTCTACTCGGTTCCCTTCCATGATTTGGAGACATTGGGGAAACAGCCTATACAGACAGTGAGCATGTGTCCAGCTGTGATTGGACTGATTTTATGTTTTTTATCTGTTTGTTTTTACTTGTTTTGTGTTTAGCTTTTTATCTTATTTATTGATGTGTGTCATGTCTTTTTGTATGTGATATGGACCTTGAGTCTGAAATAAAGATTGAATTGAATTACATTTCATTTCACTCCTTGCAGCCTGGAGCACGGCTGATTTGAAGAGTCATGAAACCCACCGGGTTATTTGGAGCCTCCTCCTCTAGAATGATACCATTCACCATTTAATGGAAAACACGAGATCAAAATACAAACAACTTGAATTCAATGATGACGCCATGTTTGAAGAACAACGTGTTTTCAAACATCAATCAGATAACATGTGAAACACACATGTGAGAGTAAAGAGTGAAACCTTTTGAAAGTGTGTGTGTGAGAGCAGAGGTGGAGCTGAGCAGAAGGAGCAGAGGGTCTGCAGAGGAGGAGGTTCTGTTGAAGACACAGGGGAAGGGTTCACTCATGGAGACCACTTGCTAGAGGGTATCAGGTGTAGATGTGAGGGCACCTGCAGTCTGTGTTCTTATCAACATGTGTTCTGTTGTTCATCATCAACTCATGTTGGAACTGAGTCCAGTTTGAATCTGAAATATAGTTTCATCTCTTTGATGGTGTGTCTTTGACCTCTGTTTGATCTTCTGTCCTCTGCAGGCTCTGTCAGGCTGCTGGGGGGGGGCCGGTCTGTGCTCAGGCAGACTGGAGGTGAAGTCTGACCAGTCTAACCCGTCCTGGTCCTCAGTGTGTGAGGCTGACTTTGACCAGCAGGATGCTCAGGTGGTCTGCCGGCAGCTGGGCTGTGGGGCTCCTTCAGTCCTCCAGGGGGCGCTCTATGGAGAAGGGGAGGCTCCAATGGGGACCAAAGAGTTCCAGTGTGGAGGCCATGAGTCTGCTCTCCTGGACTGTAGCTCAGCCTCAGAGAGAAACACCTGCTCACCTGGCACAGCTGTTAGCCTCACCTGCTCAGGTAGAGAGGAGCTGTGATTGGTTCATTCTGTTCTCATCAAACTCACTTCATTCTCTCTCTGATCTCTCTCT
The DNA here is from genome assembly GCA_943591055.1 of Gobionotothen gibberifrons. Lineage (NCBI taxonomy): Eukaryota > Metazoa > Chordata > Actinopteri > Perciformes > Nototheniidae > Gobionotothen > Gobionotothen gibberifrons. Next base: position 11,882 of record CALSBZ010041251.1, read on the forward strand.
TGTTTCTCTTCAGAGCCTGGTCTTAGGCTGGTGGGAGGAGAGAGTCTCTGTGCAGGAGACCTGGAGATGAAACATCAGGGAGAATGGAGACCAGTGCTGGGCTCTTACTCTGCCTGGACCCTGAAGACAGCAGGTGTCGCTTGCAGAGAGCTCGACTGTGGCTCTGCTGTTTCTGTGGGACAGAGAGAGGAGTCCTCAGAGAGATCTGTGTGGGTGATCAGCTCTCTCTGTGTTGAGTCTGGATCTGCTCTGAGGGAGTGTGCAGAATCACGTTTCTCTGACTACATCCTGACTCTCACCTGCTCAGGTAAGCCCATCAGTGACATTGTGTATGACATCATGTGTCTCTCTGTTAGTCAGTCTCTCTCTCTGACAAAGAGACGATCTCTCTCTGCTACCTGGACCGTCACAGACTGAGAGCTGGTTGTAATGTTTCAAAGCGGTGTCTTCAGACTGAGGAGGTTTCCTCAGAGACTGTTTGTGTTGTTGCTGCTGGGGCAGGCAAACATGTGGATCTCCAAAAGCAGGAGCAACAAAGCAAACAGTACAGCAGCTCAGCAACTCACTAACATGTGTTTCTCTTGGTGAGAGCAAGAGGGAGTTAGATTTTAGATTTCACTATCTGATGAGAAACATGGAGGAGTTTCTAAACCGTTAGTGTTTCACTGCATCTGTTTGCTCTGTGGTGGAGGGAGGCCTTGCTTTGAACTCTGTTTCTATGAGAAGAGATGGCTTAAAAAAATCAACAACAAAAAAAATATCATTCAAAGTCTAGCTATAACTTAGATCATTGTTGTTGTAAATAAAAGACTCTCTCTCTCTCTCTCTCTCTCTCTCCAGATAAGCTGTTTCAGCCCAACATCTCTGTGTCCTCCTCCATGGACGGGGTCTCCGGGGGTGGGACAGAGCGTGACTGAATGGTAAGGTACTGAAACATGTTGTTCCACTGACTGAATGATGAGGGACTGAAGCATGTTGTTGTTCCACTGACTGAATGATGAGGGACTGAAGCATGTTGTTGTTCCACTGACTGAATGATGAGGGACTGAAACATGTTGTTGTTCCACTGACTGAATGATGAGGGACTGAAACATGTTGTTGTTCCACTGACTGAATGATGAGGGACTGAAACATGTTGTTGTTCCACCACTGACTGAATGAAACAGTAGCCTCATCTCAATACCCCTCCTCGACTCCTCCTTTCCCTCACTCGCTTCCCTTCCTTGCGTCTTAGCTCCGCCTCCATAAGATGCGAGCGAGGGACACGAGGAGGTGACGCGAGGACAGAGGAGTCCTCAGGTATTAATTGGGACGTCCTCGTTCACTCAAACGTCACTTTTAAACAACGTCTGTTAATGATGACATGTGTACAGCTGCATCCCCTCTCATCGGGCTTAACTGAAGAACTCCTTAGAACCGGCCCGTTTGTTGTTAAATATCTATTTAAATGATTGAATCTTTTTCTTGATTGTCAAGGAATTCAATGTATGATTGTTGGTCCTGCTTTTGTGTTCCGTTTTGGTGTAAAATGTAGCCTACATTTAAATAAAAATATAATTATCGTAATGTGAAAGTCTTTTAGAAATGAATTGCACATAATTATTCCCACGGAGCTGTGAGCACTTATACATTTATGTGACGCTTTCCCACTCATCTTCCAGTTGTCGGTTTTCCTCTGTTGAAATGGACCAGCTGTGAAGGTGGGGGCGGGCCAGCTGTGAAGGTGGGGGCGGGGCTTTTATACGCGAGTAGTGAAAACACTTCCGCGTAGTCTGCTTGCGTGTATCCTCCCTTTCGTCTCTTCCCGCACCCCTCCTCCCTCACCCCTCCTCGACTCCTCCGTGTGCATCAGCTATTGGGACGTCTTTTAACATGGCGTGTTTTGATCGATTTCCGGGTCAAGACCCGGAGGAGGGGAAGAGAGGAGTCGAGGAGGGGTATTGGGATGAGGCTAATGTGTGTTATTGAACAGGAGTGATGCAGGAAGTCTCACTGTGTGCTGTCATGTCTCTCCAGGCCACCAGGGGGCGGAGGCCGAGCCGACAGGAGGACATTGAGCTGGATTACCTGGGTGTTCCTGCTGAAGAGGAAGGAGCTCAGGATTATATTTGTAATTGGCCAAAATGTATAAGATTTTAACTTTTCTTTAATGTTCTAATTTAAAATGTACTGAGCTCAGTTTTGTAATCATTTTCAATCATTCAGTATTTTCTTTACTTTATATCAATTTTAATTACATTTTTTACGGTCTTTTTCTGTATTTTGTAGTAATTTAGCTGTTTTTAAGAACTCCACCTATTGGAGAGCATTCCCAAATTCATAAGATACTAAATACCAAAAACGTGTTGCATCACAAATTCTACTTGATTTTATAATTAAGAGTTTTGACCAATTTGGTTTCCATGAGATTACGATGAAGCAAATCGTCTTAAATTCTGAGCACAGCAGAATTCTCCAGAAATCATGAAGATGTTCAACATCACTGTAATAAATGCATCGCTGTCATTTGCTATGTACCAAAAAAATAATAAAACGTCTTTAATAATCCATGAAACTCTGAGAGTGAGCTGATTTCAAATGTGTTTCTCCTGGTCGGAAAATGTTTTGTTTGCTTTGTTTCTGAGTTAGAACTAAAGCCTTGAGGTTTAGTTATAACAGATTAGTATTAAAATAATCTCTGAGTCAAACAAACGTTTATGATTCTTACACGTTTAGTTCAGCGGAATAATCTCCACATGTTAACACCACTTTATGATTTCTAACGTAAAAAGCTAATGTTGGGCTATAAAGGAGCTACAGCACGGTCACATGACTTCATATCGTCCTGTGAACAAATGGACAAAGTAAAGGTATTTCGGTAATCAAACTGTGAGTTTGCCTTAACATATTGTACATAAAGATGAAGCACTTAATTTCGGACAGTTTGAAACGCGAGGGCAGTGATTGGTAAGTGGTCTGCCCTCGCTCAAGGGAAAGCCTCCAGCTTGACTTGAGACCGCCCCCGTTATAAATAAATGTAATTATAATGAAGCCAGCTGCAATGGATCATTGAAAACCTGAAATTGAAAATCTGGCAACGCCCTCTTGGAAAATAGTGGGGGGGCTTGACCTTCCTCGAAACTGGGCGTAGGCAGGTCGTAGGCAGGAACAGGTAAGCTGGAGTCCGAAATTAAGTGCTTCATCTGTACATACACTGAAAAAATATATAAACGCAACACTTTTGTTTTTGCTCCCATTTTTCATGAGATGAACTCAAAGATCTAAAACATTTTCTATATACACAAAATAACCATTTCTCTCAAATATTGTTCACAAATCTGAAAGAATCTGTGATAGTGAGCACTTCTCCTTTGCCGAGATAATCCATCCCACCTCACAGGTGTGGCATATCAAGATGCTGATTAGACAGCATGATTATTGCACAGGTGTGCCTTAGGCTGGCCACAATAAAAACCAGTCAGTATCTGGTGTGACCACCATTTGCCTCACGCAGTGCAACACATCTCCTTCGCATAGAGTTGATCAGGTTGTTGATTGTGGCCTGTGGAATGTTGGTCCACTCCTCTTCAATGGCTGTGCGAAGTTGCTGGATATTGGCAGGAACTGGAACACGCTGTCGTATACGCCGATCCAGAGCATCCCAAACATGCTCAATGGGTGACATGTCCGGTGAGTATGCTGGCCATGCAAGAACTGGGATGTTTTCAGCTTCCAGGAATTGTGTACAGATCCTTGCAACATGGGGCCGTGCATTATCATGCTGCAACATGAGGTGATGGTCGTGGATGAATGGCACAACAATGGGCCTCAGGATCTCGTCACGGTATCTCTGTGCATTCACAATGCCATCAATAAAACGCACCTGTGTTCGTCGTCCATAACATACGCCTGCCCATACCTTAACCCCACCACCACCATGGGCCACTCGATTCAAAACATTGACATCAGAAAACCGCTCACCCACACAACGCCACACACGCTGTCTGCCATCTGCCCTGAACAGTGAAAACCGGGATTCATCCGTGAAGAGAACACCTCTCCAACGTGCCAGACGCCATCGAATGTGAGCATTTGCCCACTCAAGTCGGTTACGACGACGAACTGGAGTCAGGTCGAGACCCCGATGAGGACGACGAGCATGCAGATGAGCTTCCCTGAGACGGTTTCTGACAGTTTGTGCAGAAATTCTTTGGTTATGCAAACCGATTGTTGCAGCAGCTGTCCGAGTGGCTGGTCTCAGACGATCTTGGAGGTGAACATGCTGGATGTGGAGGTCCTGGGCTGGTGTGGTTACACGTGGTCTGCGGTTGTGAGGCCGGTTGGATGTACTGCCAAATTCTCTGAAACGCCTTTGCAGACAGCTTATGGTAGAGAAATGAACATTCAATTCACGGGCAACAGCTCTGGTGGACATTCCTGCTGTCAGCATGCCAATTGCACGCTCCCTCAAAACTTGCAACATCTGTGGCATTGTGCTGTGTGATAAAACTGAACATTTTAGAGTGGCCTTTTATTGTGGCCAGCCTAAGGCACACCTGTGCAATAATCATGCTGTCTAATCAGCATCTTGATATGCCACACCTGTGAGGTGGGATGGATTATCTCGGCAAAGGAGAAGTGCTCACTATCACAGATTCTTTCAGATTTGTGAACAATATTTGAGAGAAATGGTTATTTTGTGTTTATAGAAAATGTTTTAGATCTTTGAGTTCATCTCATGAAAAATGGGAGCAAAAACAAAAGTGTTGCATTTATATTTTTGTTCAGTGTAGATATGCATATATGATATATTAGCTATTTGACATGGCATTTGGGTGTTGTCTGCAAATGACCAGGTGATAAAAACCTTTGCGTTGCACAAAGTGGTAAAACTCTGCCGTACAATACTACTTGTTCAAATAACTTCTGTCATGGAAGATATTTTCATAATTTAGCAGCAGATCAGAAATGTATTTTGGGCCTAAACCATTCAGTGCTTTATAAACCAGCAGCAGTATTTTGAAATATATTCTTTGACACACAGGAACCCAGTGCAAAGACTTCAGAACAGGAGTGATGTGATCCACTTTCTTAGTGTCAGTGAGGACTCGAGCAGCGGCGTTCTGAATCAGCTGCGGCTTTCTAATAGATTGTTTAGTGAGACCTGTAAAGACACCATTACATGCATTATATGCATCCAAAGCAATATTAGCAAGTGATACTTGTACCAAATATACATTCACTTGGCATGAAACAGTCAACACTCAATACTTTATTATGATTAACTAGATGAGTATAAAAATGGAAACATTGGGAAAAACTGTAGTGCCAGCCAACTGCTGTTATAATCAATATAGTCACCAAGGTGTGTGTGTGTGTGTGTGTGTGTGTGTGTGTGTGTGTGTGTGTGGATATGTGTGTGGATATGTGTGTGTTGGTGATATTAAGTAAAAATAAAAAGATCATTAGGATTATTTAGAATAACATTAACATCTGAGCAATACTCTATGCAATAATAGATAATAGTTAATCTGAGCAATACTCTATGTAATAATAATTAATCTGAGCAATACTCTATGTAATAATAATTAATCTGAGCAATACTCTATGTCAGTGACCACTAACTGGCGGCCCGCGGGCCACATCCGGCCCGCCAGATATTCTCATCCGGCCCGACAGCGGTGACTGTGGCGTTGGCAGAGTGGTTACTGCGTTCTGCCCCGACCCATTTTTTTTTTTACAACGTCTCGTGAGTAATGTGCAGCACCGGAGTCCAACAGAGAGGCAGCAGCTGCGGGACAGTAGACTGTGTACTGCGTACCCTGCCTTGAAGAAGAAGTGATCCTTCGCATTGTGAAGAGTCTGCTTTGTGTGCTCCGCACCACAGCAGTAGCAGGGAAAGGGAAAACAAACACAAGGGAGGCGGCTGGCAGAGTGCAGCCACCACACCTGCAGGTTGTCTGTGTTGGCCTGGAGGACTTTGTTGCTGATGTGTGTCTGGAGGATGGTCTCTGGGAAGCTGACCAGGTCCAGTTGGTCGTCTGTGCAGTTCTTCAGGGATTCCCGCCAGCCGTCTGCCTTCTTCTCGATCCTCACGATCTCCGGAGACAAGACGCAACCCCTGAAGTCTGTTAGGAAACTCGCATTAAACAGAACAAACTAAAATCAGAAGCAGGGCAAGTGATTACTAAGATCCATAACTTAACCTCTTTAAACAATAGTGGTGACAATATCAACATCTAGTAACCAACATCTCTCTGTAGTTGTATTGACAAATAAGAGGAGATACCGTTTTTTGTCCATTTATCCATAGTTAGACTAAACAATGAAAACTAGAGCTGATATTTTGGCTGGACGTGATTGACAGAAAGATTACCTTATGACTGATTTGTGATGCAGCATCTATGAAATAACCCTATTCCAAGAACGTCAGAGAGTAAAAGTTGAGTTTCCACCCACTTGGTAATGTTCAGTTTGAAGGTGGAGATATATCTGTAAATATGTGGTTCATGTTCATACCTGGGATATGACTGAGGATGGCTGCTGGGTTCCCAAACCAAGCATTTTCTTTTTTTCCCACAAAGTAGACAGCCATTTTTGAGGAGGTGTGGCGTTTTGCCTGTCGACAGAGCAACAGAAGCCGAGCGGAAGTCCGTCCCTTTCAAATCCTTCCAGTCTGCACTCTCCAAAGGATCATTCCTCACATGAACACCATCAGTGAGGTCTTTGTGGACCACGATCACTGCGTGGCTATCCGTTTCGCTGATGGTGTTGACGACATAACAGGAGGCGAAGTATATATATAGACATTTTTATTCATTGGGATAAACCCCTTGAGATGCAACATCTCGTTTTCAAGGGGGTCCCGATAATTCTAAGAAGTTTGTCTCTGGGATGAGATTGATGAGCAGGCCGGGGAGGTAGAAGATGGTGCTACTAAGTCTCGAGGATAGGAGTCGAGGAGGGGAGTTGGAGAAATGAGAAAGGGCATTGGCCGTTTTCGTTGTGATCGCTAAATTCACCTTGTTTATAATATTATCACCGTTCCAAGCAAAACGAGGGCTTTTACATCTAATACACTTCACTATGAATCCAGAACAATACAACTGCAGGAGTATGGATACAGTGAGATGTTTGCATGCATTTTGAGCCGATTTGGGCAGAATCCAGCAGAGTGGATCGTGCTGTTCATCCTATGTAAT
>CALSBZ010041252.1:0-13364 GCA_943591055.1 Gobionotothen gibberifrons
ACAACGTAACGTAACGCAGACGCTCGCAGTGGGATCAGGGGGTTAGAAGCTCCCTTTATCCAATATACTGAACCTGAGCCAGTGACACCAGCAGACTTCCGAAAGAAGGCTGGCTCTGTCATCGGCTTCAAACCGGACCGTTTTGGTGGAGAGGTGGACTCCATTATTCCCTTATGGAGCAATTACTATAACAATGACAGCAGTAACCCTGTACAATGCCTCACCTCTGGCTAACTTTAGTTTTTTTTAATGTCTTTTTATATGGACTCTTTTTGTCCACATACAATACTCTAATTCAGTCATGTTTACATATTGTTCTCACACGACCTCACTGCATTTAAACTACACTTCAACCTTCCTTTGTAATAAAGCCTATAGTTAAAGCTTGTTTAAGAATAGCCTATGTTTTTCCTCCTGAGTCTTAAATGTTATGGTATTTTTATGTTATTGTTGTGTTTTGTTGTATTGTATCTCAATATATTTTTATCTTTTTTATTTGTTTTTCGCATTATATCTTGTCTTTTTATAATTTTCTTGTAATTTTCTTTATCTTCTAACACTGCCGTCTATGTTTGTTATTAATTTGATTTAATAATTGCAATATGAAACTTAAGTAAATATTGCATATTAAATCCTTTCTCGTCACAGAATGCAGATATGTTCCTATTCCTGTGCTGTTGAGATAAGAAAATCACCCAAAAAAACTCAATGTATGCAGCTATGAAAAGGGTTTTGAATTGTTCTACCTTTGAGTGGTATCCTTCTGTTCTGAGGAACAGCCCATAATAACAGTTGCTCTCTTGCAGACGGGGTGTCTCTGAGGCCCTGCTGTCTGGAGCCCTGTGTCCTCAGCTGTTTCTGGGGCTGTGAGGTCCAAGCCCTGCAGGGGGCGCTGCAGGCCCACCAGCACGGCCCCAGGCTCTGCACCCCCCAACACTTCCAGCAGGCCCTGCACCCCCACTACCACCACTGCCAGAGCTTCCAGTATCCTTCACAGCGCTTACACACACCCCCAAGTTAATGTTATTGTTCTGATGTTCTGATTCAAATCACCCGTGTCGTGTAAAGTATCTTCCAGTTACCAGGAAAGTACGGGGTCAGATTAGTGTCAAAATAAATAATTGCACACAGAAGATTTTACAAATGTTATTCTGGATTTATATGTAAATGTCTTTATCTACAAACATATACTATTCTATGCTATATATATATATGTACATATATATATTAGGGCCGGGACTCGATTAAAAAAATTAATCTAATTAATTAGAATAAAGTGTAGCAATAGCATATTTAGGAATATAGTACATTTCATATAGGTAGGTAGACCTTCTGTAAACTATAACACTTTGTTTTGAAGTAAAACACAATACTTTCAAGTACATTCAGAACATTGGAAACCCTGACTATTAGAAAACATCTCTCTGTTGCTTCAGAGGCCATAACAGACTTTGTTGATTTACCAACAGTTTTTTGCAGCCCCTTATCTTCTACCACTCCAAGTGGTCTACAGTCGAGTGCAATCCAGTGAGCCAGGGAGTTGGTTATTTGTTCAGACGTGGACTTAGTTATCCTGGCCCTGAAACCAGTCATCTGGTTGAGTGTGGGTCCTCCTTGTACTCGGAGTTGGGCTAACGTCTACGCTAGCTGCTATATGTTTTGCATTGAGGTGATACTTGAGGCTTGATGTGCTGCGGTGATATGCAAATTCCTTTTTGCATAATTTGCACACAACCGTGCTCTTATCGACGCTTCCATCCGTCCGTTTTTTTAAACAAAATGTCCCATCCACGGGGCCAACCAACGCGGTCTCATCAGCTTCTTCGTTCATGTTTGAATTGTTCACTGTGGTTTGTTGTTGTCTGAAGTCATGAACGTTAGTTGGTGCTCCAGTATAATCGGTACGCCTGAAACTCATCCAGTGAGAAACGTTCCGCGGTGCAAAAATAAGTGCGATTAAAATGCGTTAATTTTTGTGTAATTAATTAATCTTAATTAACGCGTTAAAGTCCCGGCCCTAATATATATATATATATATATATATATATATATATATATATATATACAGTATATATAAACGTAATAACAAAATCCACATATAAATACGTTCAAAATATTTCGGATCCACACACAAATGTTCCTTGTTTTAAATAAATGTAATATAACTCCACAAATATATATATTTCAAAGTGTTTAATATTTTCATCAAAAACATATTTAAATGTTGTTATGCTTATATCGAGAAACCTTTATTGTGCATGAATCTCTCTACGTTTGTGCGTGGATGTTTGCGCCACCAGGGAGCATCACACTTTTAATAGATATATTTGTGTGTACATTGAGAAATATTTTTGAAGATAGAGACATTTATATATAAATCCAGAAGTACATTTGTGAATCGTTCTGTGTGCAATTATTGATGTTGACACTAATCTGACCCCATATTCCCCTGCGTGATTGGCTCATACACGTTGTTCCTCTTTGACCCGCCCTCCAGTATCGGCAGTGGAGACAGAGCGGAGCACCACACACACATTCCTGCTGACCACAGGATCACGGATTTTGGGCCGTTGCCAAGGCAACACTACCCTCTCGTGGCTGTGCTGACGCTGGCAGAGTCTGAAGCCCGAGAGTCGTACAACATCGTAAGTACTCACAATCAGACATTTCCGTCAGTGTTACTTACATGTTAATACCTGTCTTAACCCCTCCCCCAAAGACACATGGTGTTAATTCAATGCACACCGTACATAAGTACAACACATGAGTAGATGTACTTGGTTTCTTTCCACCACTGATTGACACTCAATAAAATATCATCCTGGAAAAGCACCTTAAAAGTCCTGAAAACATTTTCTTCCCCTTGCCCTTCTTTTGAGTACAGACATCACAAGATTTCTGTGTTTGTGTTTTCCACTCAGAATCCCATCTGATCCAATGTAGGAACCCACCAGTGATATGTCTGATGAACTTATCTTATTTTGGAGTTCCTGGGAACATCTGATCAAACCATGACACATTAAGGGGGCGCTTACTGCGCCATGCAGCGGTCCAGGCTTCTTCTTTTTGGAAACACTTACATACAAAGCCCTTTTGGGACTGGATTTACATCTTCATAATCTGTTTGCCAGCTCATAGAGTCCTGTTGTAACGATGAGTACTCCAAAGTTTTATGTTAGACATTTAAATATATAGAAAGCACATGGAGCCTGCCGGATGCTAACTCACTATGTTGGACAATTGGCATTAATTACAATTATAGCTTTAGTTGACAATATAAAAAAAATTACTTGGACAATGTTGGGGGTCATTGAGGATGGTGAATGCATTTTTGACATTTTCAGGATCAAAAATTGCCATTTTAGTAAGAAAGTGTCCGTATTTGTAATTCCGATGGGATGACTTTGATAAATTATTGTCCGATCTTGAAGTTTTAGGGGACTCTGGATCACGCTTAATTATTTGAAAAAGAATTGTCCATAGTAGAGGTCATATTTTCATCTAGTGTTCCCTATATCCAGTGGTCACAACACTACTCGTGGTAATCACAATCAGCCCACCAAGAGTACAAATATGGCCACTTTGTGGTTAAAACGACCTTTGTTGATTCATGATGGTGTCCTTGTTCTTCCAGGTGGCCTCTGTGACGGTTCTTCATGTTCCTGATGGCAGATACAGCCTCTCTGCTCGGGTTCTCTTCCAGTACCTGCTCACCGCACAGGGCAACATGTACGAGTTAAAGGTAAGTCACATTCTATGGGGTCAGATATGTGTCAAAATAAATAATTGCACACAGAAGGATTGACTAATGTAATTCTGGATGTATGTATAAATGTCTCGATCTACAAACATATTTCTCAATGCACACACAAACACTCCTCGTTTATTATAAATGTTATGCTTCTTACTCCTTATTTGTACTCATTGTTATTTTCTATGTATGCACTTTGGGCTGCATCTTCCATGAATGGTGCAATATAAATCTAAAGTATTACTATAGTATTATTATTCATGTGACTGATGTTACTGTGAGAAAACAATGAGCTCTGTTTCCTGCAGCCTCTGTTCATGTCAGCTGACAGCGTGTTGTCAGAGCCTCCTGACTCAGAGCAGAGCACCCAACCCAGGGAGGCCTACGACGGGGCCAGCAGGGGGGAGCAGAGTCCGGAAGAGGAGGTGGAAGAGGAGGAAGAGGAGGAGGACGAAGAGGAGGACTGGTCTGAGGGGGGGGGCAGAGGCTGTGTGGTGTGTCAGAACGCGGCGGTGAACAAGGTGCTGCTGCCCTGCAGACACGCCTGTGTGTGTGACAGCTGTGTGTCGCGCTTCCAGCACTGCCCCATCTGCAGGGCCTTCGTGCTGGAGGCCTTCACTCTGACAGAGGGGACGGGGGCGGGGGCCGCGGGACACTGAACCACTCATATAAGGGCCAAACTGCGCTTTCAGCTCCGACCATGTACCATTTGTAAATGTATGCTTTATTCAGACATAATGAACCTCAGGATGGGATCGACCAATCGGAAGGTCAACTAAAGACACGTCCCCCCCATATCTGTTTCTCTCAGAGTAACCCCAAAAACAGACGCCTCCACTTCTTTCTTCTCAGAAACACACATTATTTATTGTATCCTGTCGATATCTGTATTACCACTATAATTAAATCTCCGCTGATCACTTTAAGACTGGAGAGCAAGAAAAGCAGTTGCTAAGGATGTATATAACAGTGATATTTTCATGTACAAATACTTTGTTGACTATGTTGTTTGTTTTAGAATAAGATGGTTTGACCTCTTTTACAGGACCAGTGCAGTATTTATTGACCAAAGCTTATTACTTCCTGAGCTTTAATCTGACTGTAAATAAATGTGTCAGGAATAATTAAAATGACTGGTGATTTATTGGAAATGTGTTCAGGATGTGATCATCCATGGGGCTTATTGGCCCAGATACATCGGACTTGTGTGAAAGCCGGTTATTGGAATATTGCATCAAAAGATTGACACAATTGAATGGAAAATCATCTTAGTGACTTCATGACCTTTACTTAAGATAAGACACAGCTGTGAACATTTGCTTGATATCTATATTGAGTTCCTGTTTGCGGTGTACCCATAGATATCATTGATACTGAAGGAGACTATAAGGCAAGACTCCGGAACACACTTTGACACGTGTTTAATCAGTTTGAGCTCAGTACGTTCTCTTGAAGGTAATAAATTGAAAAACACAGAACTTTCAATATAATTGTATATTTTCAGAACATAAAAGGTATTTATTTGTAAGTGTTAAGAGTTTTGTGGGACGCCAGAATGATCAGCCTTTTGGATCCAGAGATGAAACAAAAGGCGGGTCAGACTAATAACTGGATACAGGGGTTACCGTGTCACTTCGTCGGTGAGGACCGTGTACTTTTTCTAAACTTTTTGCATCCCACAAACATTTACAAACATTTTGTCCAGGCGTTAAAGCATGGAACACAGCACAATGCAATGAAAAATATGAGAAAGGACTATGACAGTTTATAAAGGCTTGTAGTCCAGCTTGGACTCCAGCTTCTTCGAATCGGCCACCTTCCTCACGGCTTTCATGAAGTCTTCCTGAGTGACGTACTCGCGGTCAGCGCGGATGGCAAACAAACCTGCAAACAACAGAAAAAGGGGAATTTGTGTAAACATGGACTGAAGGAGTTGTTTTGTTTTAAATGATACTGAATAGAAAATGTCTAACCTGCTTCTGTGCACACGTTCCTCAGGTCGGCTCCGTTGAAACCGTCTGACAGCTTCACGATGGCTTCGTAATCTGAAAACAGGCAGAGGCACTCAGTCAATACACCGCTTACCTCTCTCCCTCTGCACAGGAACATTTGATACTCTTTCGTCCTTCTCACTGTTAGTTGCTAGTCATGTCCATTACCTAGAGACCAGGGCTTATTGTACTGGTCCAGTCCAGTGTAGGAACCTCATTTTTTTAAAGGTTACCAGTATCACAAATACTGCAGTACTGTTTTACTAATACCCAGTATTTTATAATATGACACGTCGTATCTTTGTGTGATAATAAATACTGTTACATAACTAGTACTTTTAATGTTGATACATTAGTACTTCTTCCACCTCTGGATGTTACACAATTTGGCTGATGGTCATTTAGTTTGAATACAAATGAAGCCAACATTGTCACTGGGTCTTAGGAAAACATGGAAGAGACTAAAAGCTAAACTGAGGCAACATGTGGGACTAGGTAGTGGTAACATTGGGTTTACTGGTGCAGTCCCGGCTTAATATCAAACTGCTTTGATAATGTTTACATTGGCCCGGCCGTAGTGAAGACAAACGAAATGCTGCAATTGATTGAGATGGAGTACAGTGCTATGATAAGGCTGTAACAAAGTAACCAGCATTAGAACTAAAACTCTAAAAGTGGAGCTTCTCAACATCTGGGAAATCCTGATGATCATGTCAAACTGAGAACAGGAAGTCAGAATCAGCTTGTGGTCAGAAATGGGAGAAATGCTCAGATCTTATTTTTGTATGTATGCACCATGACACCTAGTCAAATTCCTGGTACGTGTGAACCTACATGGTAATAAACCCTGCATGCGGTGCGTGACTGACCTATTTCTCCGTGCTTGGTGATGGGGCTGGCGTGGATCTTGAGGATGTCCAGGCGAGCCTGCTCATTGGGCAGCTCGATGTCTGAGGAGCAGAGGAGGACGTTAGTGTTGCTGCGTGTTCACAGAGATCTGACACACAGATGGGGGAGGGGGGGGGGGACTTACGGATTTTACGGTCCAGTCTACCGGGCCGCAGCAGGGCGGGGTCCAGAGTGTCCGGTCTGTTGGTGGCCATGATCATCTTCACTCTGTGCAGCGTGTCAAAGCCATCCATCTGGTTCAGCAGCTGGCAGGACACACACACGTTAAGTGTCTCAGCGCTTTGAACCCTCTATCCACTAATATTTGTAATATTATATGAATATAGTAATCCCATTACAACAAGTGAACCGTGGGACATTTTAGTGACCGGTTTACCTCCATCAGTGTCCTCTGGATCTCTCTGTCAGCAGAAGTTCCCTCAGAGAAACGCCGGCCGCCTGCAGGACACAGACGGAGAATATACAGTGAGGATTCAGAACACATGGGGGGGGGTTCTGAGAGAGTCACATGTAGTGAACATGTTTCTTTGTAAAGCTCTATTACCCTTAGGGGTGGGCGATATGACGATATATATCGTCGAGACGATATTAGGTCTCCACGATATGCCTTTTCAGAGATATCATATCCATCGCGACAGTGCACCAGGGTAGGATTTTCACGGCGGCCATGACGGCCGGTCTGGCCGTGAAGCCCCGAAAATAATTGTACGTCCTACGGCCTGCGTGCCCCTGATACTGTTAACATCTCCAAGTTGCTTTAAAAGAGTCAGAACAGTGGTTTCTGAACTGCGTTATGCTGCGGACACAACGGACGCAAAGCGAATATTCTCATCGCTCTAACTGCTGGAGTTTCACCGCGGCAGTCAGCTGTGTTTACTCCTGTCACTCAAACAGGACGCGCTGGAGAGGGGGCGGGGCTTATATCCATGTAAATACTGTGGTGGAAACCAACTACGACAACATTAACCTATTTGACCGTGATTTAATTGTAATACACGTTTCAAAATGATGCCGAAGTAACTACATACTGATACCGGTTAGTAAAAACCAAGCTGTAGTCAGGATTCAGACAGTATTGCACTTCATTTATTGTCTTGGTTGATTCTGTTGGCTTATATTTTATTTTATCAATAAGGTATTTATATTGTTTTTCCCTTTTGAAACAGATGTTCAGTTACACTAAAGTCTTTGATTGCACTTCAAGTCTAAAGTTTGCATGTTAATTGTTTGGCACTGACTTTTCCTCATTGATGTTTTATGTTTTACTTAGTTATGTTTTACTCTCCTTTTCATGTTTATTGATGTTACATCACTGCTAGTGCTACCTAAAACAGAAAGTGATTTTTATACTGAGAAACTGTGCCTTGAATATTTTATTTTATTTAGCAAGAGAGTGCACTTTACTTGGTGAAGAAACCAGTGTTAACGTGTGTTGTGTAGGGTGTAGGCCTACCTACTTGAACACTGAGGAAGCCATATCAAAAGTCCTGTTGAATTGTTCATTCAGGGATTCATTGCAGAATTCAAACCAGCTTGAAATGGTATTTTGGTCTGTTACTCCTTTTTATTTTAGTTTGTTACCTTGTAGGTGGTTGTACTGTTAAGTAACTTGAAAAATAACCATAATAACTGACATGAAAAAATATCGTGATAAATATCGTCTATCGTGATACTGCTTGAAAAATATCGTGATACTATATTTTTCAATATCGCCCACCCCTAATTACCCTTTCAAGTGTCAGTGAAAAAGACTAAGCTGTAGCTGCTTCACAAACTAATTCCTCCCAATTAGGAGATTTGAAATGCTTTGATTGGAGCTTCAAGCTGGGTACATGAGAATATACAGAGCCTTTTCAAAAAGAAAGAAACATAACCAAAATACTACAACCCCGTGGATGCTTTACAGTTAGCTGACACTTTGATCCAAAGTCACTTACATGCACTTCAAAACGGTAGACATGCCTACAGGAGCTATCTGAGGTTTAGGATCTCGCCCTAGGACCCTTTATGGGGGTGGCTGTGGCTCAGGAGGTAGATCACGTCCTCAAATCAGAAGGTCGGTGGTTCGGTGTCAAAAGGTCATGTCCTTGGGCAAGATACTTGACCTCAAATTGCTCCTTATTTTGTGGAAGTGAGTGTGAATGTTAGTCTGCTTGTATGGCAGCCTCTGCCTCTGTATGAATATGGTTGAATGATAATACCTTGGATTTATATAGTGCCTTTCATGAAACCCAAAATGATGACTTGTATATGTAAATGCGCTATATTAATGCAGTCCATTTATCATATCAGTCAACATGTTGAATGGCAGGGATCAAGCCACTGACCCTCTAATAGCTAGGCACTGTAGGTGGGTTTAACCCCATGGACAACAGCCCTACAACAACCAAACCAGATGGCCGGTGTCACTCACCAATGGCGTCGATCTCGTCCATGAAGATGATGCAGGGCTGGTGGTCCCGGGCGTAGTTGAACATCTCTCTGATCAGCCTGGCACTCTCGCCAATGTACTTGTCCACGATGGAGCTGGACACCACCTGCAGCACACAGACACACAGACAATCAGCTGACTGACTGCAGTGTGGCAGTATAGCCTGATGTTGGCGCTGACACTCACCTTGAGGAAGTTACAGTCCAGCTGACTGGCCACTGCTCGGGCAAGAAGAGTCTTCCCTGTGCCTGTGGCAGAAGGGTTAAAGAGTGAGATGTCTTGTCCTGGGATGTGCAGTGTTTGCATGGATGCCATTGGTTGGCAGCCTAATAAAGGGTATATGTTCACTGAGTTACTGACCTGGAGGTCCGTAGAGCAGGCAGCCTTTAGGGGGGATGATGCCCACTCTCAGGAAGAGCTCAGGGTTGGTCAGGGGAAGCTCAATCACCTGCCACCAAATAACAACAGCAGCATTATTTTAGAGCCATGGAGAACAAATCAAATGAAGATGCTGATTGGTTCTTTATGCCTTTCCTATTTAACACTACATTCTTCCAATAAGGAAAGGGTTAGATAAGTCTCAAAATAAATAATTGCACACGAATTTACAAATGTAATTCTGGAGTTATATATAAATGTCTCCATCTATAAAAACATGTATACATCCCAAATGACATGTGTGAATCCTTCTGTGTGCATTATTTCTTGGGAGACTAATCTGACCCAATAGGCGTCTTGTAGGATTGATTTCTGATCAGCTGTACCTCTCTCAGCTCTCGGATCTGTTCGGACAGGCCTCCGATCTCAGAGTAGGACACGCTCCCGGGGTCCTCGTGGGACATGTTGTACACCAGAGGGTCCACCTCTCTGGGCAGGTACCTTTGGAAGAACAGGGAACACATGCTGAGCACACACCCATAACCATCTGTGTGTACCATTCCATTGTCATCATGCCACTGTGCAGCTTGATCTTTTGTAGCACAGTTATAGGAATAAATCCGTGGTTTAGTACATACTGCATTCTTAGCATTATACGTTTTTTGGTGTGGCAAATGTTATCACTAAGAAGTTCTCAGGCTTCATTGTTTTCTGAATAGCACACACATATTTGCAATTACACAATAGATCAGTTTAACAAAGATCGGATTCATTTGGACCCTTACATTTTTCTATAGTGTTTTGGGTGGAATACTTTTTATAAAATAAAAGATTAATATTCAGGAAAAAGACAAATGGAAGCTTGTACACACTTAAAATATACTTAAAATATTTTAAGTGTGTTGTCGTTGTCATAAATGTTTACTCTGTAAAGTGTAAATATTATTAGAAAACGCCATAGATGTAATTAATGTATTGAGGGCATTACCTTCTAATTAAAATTATTATAAGATACAAACAATTCTTTAGTACAACTGCACCACTAATCTGCAGCGATAAACAATGATTTGGTGTGAATAATGAATATGTCCTATATTTGAATGCTACATGGAGAAGAACATCATTATAGGGCAGCTCAATTAATCGTATTTTAATCGCAATTACGATTTTCTCTTTTTAATTAAGTTATTATTTTTTGTATTGGTTTTTCAGTTGAATTATACTTAAGGTTCAGGGTAACCAACTGTTAAAAACCTACTGTTCACATTTTTTTCCTCTCCAATAAAAGGATGTTTTCAAAGTAAATGGATAATCGTTTTTAATAATCGTGATATCAATTATTGACCCCAATAATCGAGATGATGACTTTTGCCATAATCGAGCAGCCCTACATCCTTCTATACATGTCAGTGCTCAGCATTAACATGTTACACTTAGATACTTGTTACTCTGAGCTTCAAGCGTACCTCATTATAGTGAGTGTGGTCATGTCCAAAGCCACTCTGGTTCCTGGTTTCAGCTGAGACTTGTCCAACTGGAGAGAAATATTTAAAGATTAGTGTTTTCTGTTTCTGAAAAAAAGGTTTTTAAAAATGAATGAGACTTCAATGTGCATTGTGCTGGTATACTTGGAATGGTTTGCTCTATCCAAAAATAAAAACAAGCTTGTATTGTAAAAAATAAATATGTGGGCAAAACATTATGTATTTAGATATGGACTAATGTGGCAAATATTTGATTTGTTGGATTGGCCAATAATAGATATTATTATAATAATAATAATAACTGGTACATTAGGTGCTTTCACACAGCAGTACTTTTCACACAAAAAAAAAAAAGGTTCTGATGAACTAAGTTCTTGTTCCGGATTGTTTTGGTGTGAACGCACATTTTCGGAACTATATCGGAACTAAAGTGGGAAAAGTACTGCGGTGTGAATGCGGCTATTGATTCCAAAGAGGTCACATTCATTTAAAAAATCCAACCATACCATCATATGCCTCCACATACACCTTTAAAAACAGGTCAAATGAATAACTTTCACCGTTTCAGGTCACTTTTATGTTCTGCATAGCACATATATGCAGGTATTTTTGCAATATATTACTTTTTTTGTCAGTCTCCTGAAAATATGAGAAACAAAAACAAAACAAGATGCTTTACACATTTGTCTCTGTTCAGCACATACCTGTCTGCGACATCCAACCACATATCTGGGGCCGTTGGTGGCCTTGACAATGACTGGAAATAAACAAAAACAACAAGTTAGCATCACATGCCGGAGTTGATCACAGTTTGACATGTTTCAGTCACAAGTTGTCATTAGAAATGGTTAATAAGTCACTAAACTGCAAGAGGGTAAATCTTAAGCCGGAATCAGCATCATTTATTTGAGACTGAAATGATTTGTTAACCTAAAATGAACACTCTAAATCCCCCCCTAAATCCTCTAGCCATTAAATGATTCTGCCGCTACTTGTTAATTCATCCAATTAACTTACATTTCTCCTCTGTCAGCTGTTTGAGAACTTCTCCAACAATCTGCAAATAAAAAAAGGGAAAGATGGAGTCAGCATAGTCTGAATAAAAGTCTGACTCTGATCCCCTCTCTCCTCTTCACCAACAGACACAAACACTTGCACGAACATTGTATAAATCAAGATGACTGTATTTCACTTTTCATTACTTCACTGTCATCTATCATTGTTTTAGTAAATGATGACATACATTATAATCCCACTGACTTGTTGTTGAGGGAAGCACTGTGTTGCTAACTCCAGGTCTTGGCCTTGTCAAAAACGCTGCATCACTCTTTTATTTTGAGAGTCCAGGAATTACATAATAATCTTCCAGTTTTATATCTATACCTGCTTTAACAAATCTAAAGTATGGTTCCTTGCTGGTGAAAATATATTTCCTCAGTCTCAAATGTCCTTGGTTGTATCAAATGATAATGCAGTCCTTTGTAGAATATTGTAATAATACAACTACAATAATAGAAAGTGACTCATTTAGTGGAGATTCAATATATACAAGAATACTTCGATGTACTGTTGCAGCCACTTGTATTATCCAGTGGGATCCAAAACTCTTAAATGTAAACAAGTACAGAACATATTCTTACCTGACCAACACTTTGCAGAGCCTTTAGGTCATTTTCTGATTTCTCATACTGTTTTGTTTGTTCTCTCAGCTGTTCTCTCACTGGAAAACAAACAAGGGGAATAGCCAGAAGTTATTGTCTGTAGTTTTCGTTATCAAAGACAAACATACATCCGATGATGACATTGTTTGTTACAGTTAAGAATGGCAGCTCACTGTCAAACAAACATGCTAACGTTAGCTAGTCAAGTTAGCTTAACGTAAAACTGTTGATAAAGTCGTCAGCTACAATGCGAATTCAATTTGTATCACGGTAGTAGACACACGGACTGACGTTAACTGAACGTTATCAGTTATTAACGTATTTCAATGTTCGGCATAGCACTAATGTTACAGTTGTTTGTCTAATACCAATAAGCTAAGTTAGGACAGCTAGCGTTTACTGGTTTAGCGTCACTTCCATTCATTTCTATGAGGGATGCTAACTGCATGACAAAGCAGTAGCTAGCTGGCCAGCTAGCTGATGCTAGCAAGCATCAACCTATACTATTGATTATATCTAATAAAAATAAACACGATATTGTTGCCACACTAGAATCAACAACATTAAACGGCCTCTTACATTCTTTTAACCGCCCGTCAATTTCTTTGTGTTCCAGTAATTTCTTTCTGTAGTCTTGCAGCCCTTTCTCCCTGGTGTCCGCCATGATGCCCCTCTGAATGCTGGGAAACTGTAGCGTAAAAAGTGTTTTGCTATAGAGAGGCGAAGTCCCTCCCCTTCCGAGGGAGCTCGTGGGACCCC
>CALSBZ010041252.1:24788-42116 GCA_943591055.1 Gobionotothen gibberifrons
GGCAAGGCAGAGGAACAGGAGGTGGTCTCGGGCGGACGGCCCGGGGGCAAGGCAGAGTTCATGGTGGGGTTCTCGGGCAGACGGCCCGGGGGCAAGGCAGAGTTCATGGTGGGGGTCTCGGGTAGGGATGGGTATCGTTTGAAATGTATCGATTCCGGTTCTGCTTATCGATTCCGGTTCTTATCGATTCCCCTTTTCGATTCCAAAATTGTAAAAGAAAGAGGTCAAACAATTAGATAACAAAAATATCTTTATTCTTTTAAGCTTTAACTGACATTTTTACAAATAAAAAATATACATGCAATACAAAGTTATTGAACAATAGCTGTGCTTTATGTTAACTGAGCTATGCCTATGGCAAGCTATTAACAGGCATTACACTGTGCCTTGTCTTTTTCTTTTTTAGTGTAGTGAAGCCTCACTTTAGAGCGTTTACCGCGATCCATCTTTGGTGTTATGAAGCTGCGGGGCAACTGTGGACCTCTGTCGCCTGTCAGCGCAACTTACATGATGCCGTTTAAAAAAATTAAGGGCGGTGCCGGCCGTCAGCGTACCGAACCGGCCATTCTGTGATTCTCCAGAACACACAGATGGTCAGTCCACCCTTACCCTGTATTCCACCGGGTCACCGGGTCATTGCGGCACGGCGGCGCAGACGGACCCGGTGGAATACAGGGTCTACCGCGTTTAGGAACCGTTAAGCAGAACCGAAATTGTGTATTTTGTATGGGTACCCGGTACCCGGCATTTTCTTATAGGTTCTCATCAGGAACCGAGTTTCGGTTCCCAACCCTAGTCTCGGGCGGACGGCCCGGGGGCAAGGCAGAGTTCATGGTGGGGGTCTCGGGCGGACGGCCCGGGGGCAAGGCAGAGTTCATGGTGGGGGTCTCGGGCGGACGGCCCGGGGGCAAGGCAGAGTTCATGGTGGGGGTCTCGGGCGGACGGCACGGGGGCAAGGCAGAGTTCATGGTGGGGGTCTCGGGCGGACGGCCCGGGGGCAAGGCAGAGTTCAAAAAGGGGCGAAGGCCACAGCGGGCGAACTCAGGGGGCCGGGCATGAGGGCGAAGGCAGCGGCTGGAAAAGTCAGGGGGCCGGGCTCGAGGGCGAAGACCACGGCTGGGGAACTCAGGGCGAAGGCCGCTGGGGAACTCAGGAGGCCGGGCACAAGGTCGGGCAAGAAGTTAGTCAGGGTTAGTCAAAATGAATCCCTTGGCGGTTCTAGTGTTAATTTACCGTTTTGTCTTCGCTTTGCAATGCTTAATCGATTTGAAACCAAGTCTAACGTAGCTTAAACCAACACGTTCTCACTCCCAACCCGTCAACATGTTGATGAACGGTCAGGGCCCCTTCCCGTCACTCTATTACGCACAGGGTACCCCTTGGGCGTCAGTGTTCAACGGGCAGGGCGTCCCATATACCTTCATAGACCTCCCATAGCGTTGATAATAGACGCCATGAGAACGCTCCCCGACGGTTGGTTGTTATTGTCAATATTAATATAATAATTATTTATTTTTTAATAGTCACACTCGATTTCGCCGATTTTCTTGTTGCCCCAGCTGGTTGACACCTCTTTTAGCAGAAACAAAGGCTACATTTATGTATTAAATCGATGTTAATCCATGTGTGTGGTTGTGGTTGCCAGGCAACGCAATAATGTACAAACTCTTCAACTACAACCCTAATTATATTTAAAAACATTTTAGAAGGCCTCACGAAATACTTTAATGTAAATTAAAATGTAAAAGTGAAGGTATGTGTGTAATGTGGTGATTGACATTATTCACCCACGGATCTATGGGTTGGGGTATTTTTCCGCACGGACATTTTAGTTAACCGGACTTCCTGTTTAAAACAGTTTTTAAAAATAAAATAATACTTTATTCCAAGTTTGCTTGCTTTTCTCTTTGGAGGTCATCACATAACGGCATTGTAATACACGGTTCGGCTGCATTAAATATTACATATCCGCCGTAGTTCTTTATTTATAGAGCCCTGATGAGAAGACTTCTAGACAAACAGGAACAACTGCCGCCGAAACTGAATATGTGACGTGGATCATAAATATATCAGCAATTAAAAAAAATCTTCAATTTCTCTTCACAATATAAGTCTCCTTGCAGTATCAATACTAATTCGGCTGACTTTTATATTTGATCCAATCGGTATATTGGTATATACCTATATACCTGGTGGTTAAAGCACGTTATTGAAATGTATTATTTTTATTATTAGATATTAAAGGTGAGGTGTCATGCTATTCCAGTTATTACCCATCCCCTTGTGTGTTATGAAGGTTTTTCTGCATGTAAACGGTGTGCAGAGTCAAAACCCTCAAAGTACACCCTGTAGTGAGTACAACTCTAAAACAGAAAATACCTCCCCAAAACGGCTTGTTGGAGATACGTCATTGTCCATTTTTTACTTCCTGGGTGCTGTGTCGTAGAAGCACCCAGTAGCCACACCCAGAGCTATGGCCGTACCCTCTGCCAGCCTAGCATATATACTGTTGGAATCTCAGGTTCAGTTCAAAACTGTATCCAGTCATGCCAACGAGGGTCTGTTTCCTGTCTTGTGAGGGGAAATGTTCAATGCATGCCTTACCGAGGGCAGGACGAAGTCAGTGGTTGACATTCCTTTTTAACACTGTTCCTTCAGATGTTGGAGCCGGTATTTTACTGTGCGCGCGGCATTTCACGGAGAATAGCTTCACAAAACATGGAGCGATTCATACCGGATATATACAGCGTAGGACACTGAAGGACGATGCTGTTCCTACTTTGTTTGGACCAGCGGGAGATTCGGGTACCCAATCTGTAAGTATTCATTGTTGTTTGTGTATTTATGATGTTTAAAACAAGCAAGCTATATCTACCACAACTGTGAAAATGGGTAAACGTTTTTTGGGGTGCTGAGCCATTGACACGGTGCTAACTGGGCTAACTCAGTTGCTAACGTTTACACATATAAACTACAATGTCAGCAGATGGCTTTACATGTTTGTCATGGCAGGATAATGTCTGCATTCACACACGGAATACTCATACAGTATACTCCGGGTGATTTCCCTTACGGCCAGTACATTATATGTGGTTTTCCTCCAAGCTGCGACGCAGCTCTGTGCATGCTAACGAGGCTAGCTAGGCGAAAACATTGTTTTCATGCCAGCTACAACGAATGACCGAACGTAGTAGACTACTGTATAAGATTGCAATTGTAAACACGTTATTCCTAGCCTAATATGAACCACTAGCTTTTGTTCATAGTGGTTTTATTACACTACATTAGTTGCCTTTTCTCCGAGCTAACGTTCATATGCTACCAAGGTAAACCAGAAACCTAGGTTAGCATATTAGCTGGCAAGCTAACGGTGTTGAGATACACACTGCTACCACAAGTCCACAACTACTATTAACGAATCTAAAACAACTACGTTTCTATTATATAATATTTTCTGATTTGCATTTGATTTCATCCAGCCAGATCAGGAAACTCCTGGCGTATCTGGCGGACAATACATGATCGAGACGGGATGACCACTGATGCCTCAGCCCCGGCTGTAGCTTGCAAGACGGCGGGGAGGAATGGATGATATACCATTTCTAAAATAAAGTTTGATAGAAAATACTTAGTAGCCTTTCTTCCCTGAAGTATTTGCTCCTATAACATATCATTAATATCAGAGCTCTCAAGTCTCACGCATTTGGCGTGAGACACACGCATTTCACTCCATTCACACGCTCACACGCCACACCTTGTATTTCTCACGCAGAGATTTCTTTCCAGGGTACAGCCCACCAAGTTGCGCCGCAATTTTGTAAACAAACTAGTACAGAATCACTGTAGCCACGCAAATTCGTCCATGATGTATTTTAGATCTTTCCAATCGAGACGAGATCTCTCTCTCCCCGGTCTGTGTGCGAGGGGGCGGGGCAGTTTACACACACGCAGCTGGCATCCAGACGGAGAAATGCACCGGGGTCGACTGTCTTTCTAGTATCTCTGTAGCCCCGTCCACGAGTAACGTTTCCACGTCAGGTATTATGTATGCTAGCAGCAACACACAGAGTTAACTACATTATACAAACATGGGTTAATGATTAGAGGGAACTGAGTTATTTATTTTGTTAAAGTTTCAGCTATTCTGTTCACAATTCTGTTATCACATTATTTAATACGATTTGTCAAAACATTGTTTTGATGTGAACTATTATTTATTTAATTGAAATAAAAAGCAATGTTAATTTAGTTCAAAATGGGTTTAGTTCATTTAATAATATATGTATTTTTGAATCAAGTATTCATCTTTATTGTCTTCATTGTTAATTTCCACATGCCTAAAACAACCTCAAGCTAAACCTAAAGGTTGATGGCTAAATAAGAGCGTTTGAGAAATTGTGCAAGGCATACAGTAATAGTCCGAATAGTCGATTAATCGTTTCATTAATCGATAGATTAATCGATTATCAAATTAGTCGTTTGTTGCAGCCCTAGATGGGAGCCACCAACGCCAGTGCTGAAGGCCTCAAAAACTGCCACCAACACTGCCAAAAACACACACACACACACACACACACACACACACACACACACACACACACATCCCTTCACTAAGAATGAAATAAATATGTTTTTATTGGTATTGGAATTGGAATTTATGTGTCATTTATCAGATAAGACCACCGTCCCCACCCAAAGCCCCGCCGCTGCCAAAATCTCACTCTGAACTCTGTTCAAAACTTGAGAGCCCTGTTCATATATAGCAAACCATGATTTGATTTTTCATCAAACAAAGTAGTAGTTTATTACAGGTAAAAATAACGTACTCTTCTTCTGTTCTACGCCCCAAATGTCTATACTCGAATCTGTACATGTTATGGGGTGTGTAAGGTGTATATATTGGCATATCATGGTGTGTGCTACCGTTGGTGTTTTCAGCTAGCTAGCAGCTAACTGTCAGCTAAGCCACCTTTCGGAGCGGAGCCTCTCTGGTGGTTGACTAATCAGAACAGAGGGGCCGAGCTGACCAATCGGAGCACACTGGGCTCACAGGGAGGGGGGGGGAGAGCTGCAGCGAGCCGTTTAGTGGAGAAAGTGAATACACACACTTTACAGAGATGCTGTCTGCGAAACCAATGTGAGTTTGGAAAATTGTACAGTATTTTTCTATTTTAGTATACCTCAACAATGGAATTATGATCAGTGGAAATGGCCATGACACCTCACCTTAATAGGACACAGACAGACAAACTAATAAGGCTTTATTCAAACATTAAAGAATACTTTAGGTTAAGGTCATATTTTGAATAAGAGAAAAGCTTTGGGGGTATAAATATTAAGCCTGACAAAGTACTAATATATTGCTTTCCTGCAATATCAACTACTGTATGTTTAAGCACTTATTTTAACTGATATTATATGTATTATACTCTTATATAATATAACAAGTGCATGGTTCAGGCTTATCAATTAACAACAGGAAGGGTCACAGACATAAGACCAGCTGTTAAATAAAGCTCTTCTGACCTTAGCTGTCATGTGGGTATGCTGCCCATTATGGGCACAAGCAATTTTCACCCATTTATTAATTATATATTTTAAATTAGAGTGTTTTCCTATCCCCTAAACCCCCAGGGATGTACACAGTTTAATACTGGCAACTTCTTATTATGGGAAATACGAAAAAGTCTTTCAAAACTACAATTCCCAGTAGAGACGTGCCATAGAACATGTTGCGAAACACAGAATAGCCAGCTGGTGACGGGGTGGGGGAGGGGGGGGACGGGGTGGACCCGTTCAAATCCAGTTTTGGACAGTGTGCCGTGGTTCCATCCCATTTCAAAGTGCTGTTCGACGCTCGGCGTAACCCTCGGCGCACACTCAAACATCCAATCACAGGGCTTGAGGACTATCACGGGGTTTGTCAAGCGAAGCGGAGAGAATACTTACTTCCGGGTGTAAAATTCTCTAAAGCAACTACTATGAGCTGCTCCGACCCTCGGTCCTCCTGACGGACTCCAACTTGTGTTTATTAATCAAACAAATAAATAAACACAAGGATAATGATGTGTTATTGTCAAGCGGCAAACTCTGGGGAAGAGCCGGGACGCCAATACGGAAGTGCCACACACTGCAGTTCATATATTGGCCGATAGAGACTGACTGCAGAAAGGAGCAATTTCCATAGACCCCCATGTTAAAATGCCCAACTTTACAGCAGAAAAAAACATGTTTCTACCCATGGATGCAATACATTTTATTATGAATATAGTTAGATTCCACCTTCATGATTATGAATCTGTGAGTGAATTGTTTTCTAACACGACCCTTTTTATTAGGTCTTAAAGTGTTTGCATAAATTAGGGCGTGGTCACATTGAGTGACGGCTCTGTCAAGTGACTGCTGCTGTTAGCTTCTTGTCTCTCTGCTAGCTGCTCCGTGAAGCTACAGGGACTCAGCCTGCTCAGCTCATCCAGGGAACACAACTTGACCCCGGCCGTGTTTGTTTGTTCTTCATGCTTATATATCGGACTATTGTGACTCGCTCTGCGGTTGAAACAGGCGGTGCATGAATGCGGTTTTGCGGTAAGTGAAATTCGAGTACTTATTTATGTGTTAATGATTTTAATCAGCTACGTAATTAATGTTAAGGCTTGGGTTAGCGTGTAAGCGAGTGGTAGCTACGTCGGTGCTAACGATGCTAATCGTAGCCTCCAAGTTAACATTATAGACTGTATATATAAAGGTTCAAACGAAATAGACAAGTGTTAAGCGTTAAGTGGGATAATACTGTAGAACAAACGGCTTCTGTTTGAGGTTGATAAAATAAGGTAATCCTTGTAATTTAGAGAGATATTTTATTATGTAGGTAGGAACTGTATGCATGGCTAAGGTTAATTTAAATTGGCTATGCTCAAGTATGTAGGCAAACTAATGTCGAAGTAGTGTATGTGAAATCAACCTCACAATAAGATGTGTGTATATTACAATTATTAATGTCATATTACAAGATGATTACTTAGATATTTACAATATGGTTGGTTGAGCTGGAGTTCTTATTATTTCTATTTGCCTCACTTTATGAGCTTCACATCACTTGTGCCTTGTACCGCAGAGTTTGCAACGTCACAAATAAATGGGGCCAATCTTCAGTCAGATGTGAATGTGTAATCTAACATTTTCAGTAAGAATAATGGATGAAAGGAGTGCAAATACAATTTATTGAAATGTGAACCAAAACTTAATCAAATGTTTTAAATAAAAAGCACATATGGACAGAAGGTGTAAACCTATTAAATGTATAAGTAAACACATTTAGTCAAATAAAGTGACAGACTAGGCCTGTGCAGTTGGTATCAGCTTTGCCCAGCATGGGCTCCTCCATCAGGCCTGGTCCTTCTCACTGAGGAAAGACCCTCAGTCCTCTCCAAACCAACAGACAGGACGTCCATCACACGGAGGTCTCCCTGAAGTCTCTGCAGCTCTCTGGACACCACGCTGTCTCAATCCGTCCACACTGAATATGAGAGGGGAAAAATGAAAATAATAAATGCTTTAGACAATAAGAAATATAAAGTTGACTGTTGAGTTGCTCCATTTTTTTAGATTGTCAATACTATTACTGTCACAGTTCTGCTTTTCTTTCTCACCTATTTTCTGCATTACATTCCTGAGTCACCTGGTAGCCACACCTTGTCTCTCTCACTCTGTTACACCCATCAGCTCAATTTAGTATTTAGGCCCACTTCACCTTCACCTCAGTGCCAGATCGTACTTTGCACTATGCCAGTCTTTCCCGTATTTACCTCCAGATTGCTCTCCCGGTTTCGACCCTGCCTGTCCCAGACCATCCTGTCTCGTCTGTTTCCTGACCCTGCCTGTACTCGGATTATTCTGCCTTGCCTGCTCCCTGACCGGTTCTGTACCTGCGACTCCCGTCTTGCCTTCTCCTGGACCCCTCGCCTGTCCCCGACCAGCCCTTTGCCTACTATCTGCCGTGTTGTCTACTACCAGCCTATTGCCTACAATAAAGCTGGTTACCGACTATCCCTGGTTTCCCGTGGGTTGCACTTTGGTTCTCAGTTCGTTTGTGACAGAACGATCTGGCCAGAAATGGACCAAGCACACACCGGGTCTCCTAGAGACCGCTTTGAGAGGGTTGAGGAGTTCCTCCAAAGACAGGAGGTCACGATAGCTACCTTAGCTACCGAGACCCACCAGGCAACCTCAACCCAGGGAGAAACGCTGGCTATTCTTACCTCCCAGATGCAGCAGATGGCCGCCACCGTACAACAGCTAGCCGCTACCATGGCTGCTACCGTCCCTCCGCCCGCAGCTCCGATGTTCGCTCCAGCTCCTGGTCCGATTGGATACGCTCCGGAGCCTCGTGTGGGAACGCCGGAACGCTACGCTGGTGAGCCTGAGGGATGCAGTCCTTTTCTCACAAACTGTTCCATATTGTTTTCACTGCAGCCACACACCTTCGCCTCCGAGGCGGCTCGTGTAGCTTTCACCGTTAATCATCTGACGGGGAGAGCACGTTTATGGGGGACTGCAGAGTGGGAGCAGCAGACTCCAGCCTGCGCCTCTTTTGCTGCATTTTCCGCGGAGATGCGGAAGGTGTTCGGTTCTGTTCGCCTGGGTCCCGACGCTGCCGGAGGTCTGCTGAGCCTGAGCCAGGGTTCCGGCACGGTGGTGGATTACGCTATTGACTTTCGCACCAGCAGCCGCCGTAGCAGCTGGAACGAGCCGGCGCAGTGTGTGGATTATATGAGAGATGAGCTGGTTTCCTATGATCTCCCTGCTTCCTTGGATGGGTTGATTGAGCTCACCTCTCGGATTGACAGACGAATCCAGACACGGAGAGGAGAGCAACAGACGCGAGCAGCGGCCCGCCGCTCGCGACAACAACTTCCGGTTTTCGGGAGATCTCGACTTCCGGTTTCGGCGGAGAGTTCCCATTCCCACTCTAACTCACGGTACAGGGAGGTCGAGCCCATGCAAGTGGGTCGTACCAGTCTTACTTCTGAGGAGAGGGAGTTACGTCTAAGAGGTAAAAGGCAGAGCTCATCAGTAATGGGGAGTATACTGGTGGGCCAAACCTCTGAGCTGATCCCCAATCTAAGACCCTTGTGCCATGCTCGACTCCTCCTGACTGGCAATTCTCAGGCTATGGCTGTTTTCATCGACTCCGGATCAGATGTCAGCATCATCGACGAGGAGCTCGTATTACAGCTGGGCATCCAACGGGTTCGGCTGCCCCAGCCGGTACCGGCTAATGCTTTGGATGGTCACCTGCTGGGAACGGTGACACATCAGACGACACCGGTCCATATGCTCATGTCGGGGAACCACCATGAGACAATCCAGTTTCATGTGCTACGGTCCCCCCAAATTCCTCTGATTTTGGGTTATCCATGGCTCCGCCGCCACAACCCGAACATTGACTGGACAACTGGGTCCATCCTAGGTTGGAGTTCCTCCTGTCATCAGGTTTGCCTCAAGCAGGCCGCCGCACCTCAACTTTCTGTGGATATGAACCTGGTTCCGGATGTCACAGGGGTTCCGGCGGAGTATTTGGACTTTAAGGAAGTTTTCAGCAAGGCTAAGGCGACATCTCTCCCACCTCATCGGCCATATGACTGCGCCATTGAGCTACATCCAGGCGCAGTCCCACCCAAGGCCCGGTTGTACTCGCTTTCGGCACCGGAGAGGAAGTCCATGGAGACTTACGTCAACGACTCTCTGGCTGCGGGAATTATTCGTCCTTCCACATCACCCGCAGGAGCAGGGTTTTTTTTTGTGGCGAAAAAGGACAAGACTCTGAGACCCTGCATTGACTATCGGGGGCTGAACGACGTCACGGTGAAGAATCGGTATCCCCTGCCACTCATCTCGTCAGCGTTCGAGCTACTACAAGGGGCTACAATCTTCACTAAGCTGGATCTACGAAACGCTTATCACCTGGTACGAATCCGTGAGGGGGACGAATGGAAGACCGCCTTCAACACCTCTTCAGGACATTACGAGTACCTGGTGATGCCATTTGGACTTACCAACGCCCTGCAGTTTTCCAAGCGTTGGTGAACGACGTACTCCGGGACATGTTGGATCATTATGTTTTTGTTTATCTGGACGACATTTCGATTTTTTCTAAGAACCTCAAGGAACACATCCACCACGTCCAGACAGTCCTCCAGAGACTTCTGGAGAACTCGCTTTTTGTCAAGACGGAGAAGTGCGAGTTTCACACTTCTTCGGTCGCCTTTCTTGGCTACATCGTGGGTCAAGGAAGTGTGGAGATGGATCCCTCTAAGGTTTCAGCAGTTACTTCGTGGCGGGTTCCTGAGTCCCGGAAGGAGCTGCAGCGTTTCCTGGGATTCGCAAACTTCTACAGACGGTTCATCCGTGGCTACAGCACCGTGGCCGCCCTGCTCACCGCCCTGACGTCATCCAAGGTGACGTTCCGATGGTCCTCTGCAGCCGAGGAGGCTTTTCAGGACCTCAAGGGCCGGTTTACGTCGGCACCTATCCTGCAAGTACCAGATCCCGCTGGTCAGTTGGTGGTGGAGGTGGATGCTTCTGACGTAGGGGTGGGGGCCATCCTGTCGCAACGTTCTGGTGAGAACCAGAAGCTCCACCCCTGTGCTTTCTTTTCGAGGAGATTGAGCCCGGCGGAGAGGAACTATGACGTGGGGAACCGGGAGCTTCTAGCAGTCAAGTTGGCGTTGGAGGTATGGCGACACTGGCTTGAGGGGACAGAACAACCATTTCAGGTTTGGACTGACCATAAGAACCTGGAATACATCAGGTCTGCACAAAGACTGAATTCCCGGCAAGCCAGGTGGTCGTTATTTTTCACCCGGTTTAATTTTTTTCTCTCCTACCGCCCGGGTTCCCGCAACGTGAAGGCCGACGCTTTGTCCCGGCAGTTCGGGAGCGAGAGAGACACCTGTATCCCGGATACTATTCTTCCTGCTCCTCGAGTGATTGGCGTCCTCGCTTGGGAGATTGAGGAGAGGGTTAAGACCGCTTTGGTGGACCAACCCGGTCCTAGTTCTTGTCCTCTCAACCTTGTTTGTGCCTCAGGTTTTGAGGGCTGAGGTGCTTCAGTGGGCTCACAGCTCCAGACTTTCCTGCCACCCTGGGATTCAACGTACCAGAGGGATGGTCCTGCAACGGTTCTGGTGGGCCACGCTGGAGGCTGACACCCGGGAGTTTGTGAACGCCTGTCCTGTGTGCAATCGGCACAAGCCGCCTCACCAAGCGCCAGCTGGTCTCCTTCACCCTTTACCGGTCCCACGTCGCCCTTGGTCACATATTTCTTTGAACTTTGTGACTGGTCTACCACCGTCCCACGGACATACTGCCATCCTGACGGTGGTAGATCGGTTTAGTAAGATGGCTCATTTTGTACCCCTGCCTAAAATCCCGTCAGCTAAGGAGACGGCAGAACTTGTTCTTCTCCACGTTTTTCAAATTCACGGACTGGCGACTGATGTGGTTTCCGACCCGGGGCCCCAGTTCACCTCTGTGTTTTGGAGGGAGTTTTGTGAACTGATCGGGGCGACGGTCAGTCTCACCTCCGGTTTCCACCCACAGGCCAATGGCCAGACCTAACGGAAGAATCAGGAGATGGAGACCACTCTCCGCTGCATGGCTTCCGATCATCCTACAAACTGGTCAAAACAACTCCTGTGGGTGGAGTATGCCCACAACACCCTCATCAGTTCCGCTACTGGTCTTTCTCCTTTTCAATGTGCATACGGTTTTCAACCCCCATTGTTCTCATCCGGGACTTCCACCGGCGTTACCCGGAGCAGCCTTCTAGGACCCACACTCTTCCAGGCATTAAGCCAGGGAGTACTCGTCCGCTACTGAACAGAGGCTTCGTCGAGGAGGGGGAAGAGTCATCAGTAGACGAGGACGAGGAATTCCAGGAGGGAGAGGCCGAGAGAGCATTATCAGATGAGTACTAACCTTTCCCATACCCCCACCTTCCACCCTTTGTTTGTAGGAGTTTTGGTTATTCTTCTTCTTTAAATTAGTTTTCTTTTTCTCTCCTAGAATTTTCTAGACGTCATGAGCCGTCCATTAAGGGGGGGGGGTTCTGTCACAGTTCTGCTTTTCTTTCTCACCTATTTTCTGCATTACATTCCTGAGTCACCTGGTAGCCACACCTTGTCTCTCTCACTCTGTTACACCCATCAGCTCAATTTAGTATTTAGGCCCACTTCACCTTCACCTCAGTGCCAGATCGTACTTTGCACTATGCCAGTCTTTCCCGTATTTACCTCCAGATTGCTCTCCTGGTTTCGACCCTGCCTGTCCCAGACCATCCTGTCTCGTCTGTTTCCTGACCCTGCCTGTACTCAGATTATTCTGCCTTGCCTGCTCCCTGACCGGTTCTGTACCTGCGACTCCCGTCTTGCCTTCTCCTGGACCCCTCGCCTGTCCCCGACCAGCCCTTTGCCTACTATCTGCCGTGTTGTCTACTACCAGCCTATTGCCTACAATAAAGCTGGTTACCGTCTATCCCTGGTTTCCCGTGTGTTGCACTTTGGTTCTCAGTTCGTTTGTGACAATTACTGTATAACTAATATATCAGGTTAAGAGGCACATTCAAATAAAGATTGGTCTGTGGTGCCGGTACAAGGGAGTCGGAGGCGGAGTATTTAGTATAGAATTCCAGCATTTATTGTCAGTTGACATGACAGGTAATAACATGCGTCTGCTAGGCAGAAAGAGCTAGCAGGAATGGAATACTCAAGGCTACCGGTGTTTCCCCTAACGGGTCCGTGTAGCAACATAACATGACGTGAATTACGTCCTTAATATAGTGTCACCACACAAGCCCCCCCAGAATTCACGAATAAACAAAATCCCTGTGGCGGGGGGGAACAACACGCCTGCCCCTACGAGACCTGCGCACCGGGGTCGGTACAGCGACCTCCGCCTGTGCGGCCTCCGTCAGAGAAGGCAACTGAACAGCAGACTCACCCCGCCCCACAGGAATCAAAGCTGGGGGTCGGCCCCGTCTCGGCAACCGAGCCAACACTACTGCTCACTGATCAACGTCCAAGTGAGCAGCTTTCACCCGGTCAACCGAGACGTGCTCGGCCTTACCGCCCATGTCGACCACCAGGTGCTTGTCCCCTTGCTCTAAAACTCGGAAAGGTCCATCATAAGGGGGTTGCAGGGGGCCTCTGTGCGCGTCGTGGCGTATGAAAACGTGCTCAGCCGAGCGTAGCTCCACGGGAACCCGAGACATAGGCGCACAGTGTTGTGAAGTCAGAACCGGAGCGAAAGCCTCCGCTGCGTCCCGCAGAACCACCCGCTGAGCCGTAGCCGACCAAGGAGTTGTAGCATTAGGGAGGAAATCCCCTGGAACCCTCAATGGCTGACCGTAGACCATCTCTGCCGTAGAGCACTGCAGGTCCTCCTTGGGTGCGGTTCTCAGGCCCAGCATCACCCAAGGCAGCTTGTCGACCCAGTTGCCGTCCGTAAGTCCGGCCTTGAGGGCCGCCTTCATGGAGCGGTGGAAACGCTCGCAGAGACCGTTAGCCTGGGGGTGATAAGCGGTAGTCCTGTGCAGCTTAACCCCCAAACCGCCCGCTACAGCATTCCAGAGCTCGGACGTGAATTGAGAGCCTCTGTCCGAGGAAATGTCTGACGGGGTGCCAAAACGACACACCCACGTCGCGATGAAGGCCCGGGCAACGTCTGCAGCCGTCGTCGAGACGAGAGGAACCGCCTCCGGCCACCGGGTCGTCCTGTCCACCATGGTGAGGAGGTAGGAAAAACCTTGAGAGGAGGGTAACGGACCCACCAGGTCGATGTTCACATGATCAAACCTCCTCTCAGGTACTGCAAAACGCTCCAACGGGGCCTTCGTGTGACGGTGCACCTTAGCGCGTTGACAAGCCACACATTCTCTGGCCCACGTCCTGACGTCCTTCTTCAGCCCCAGCCAAACGAACTTCCCCGCGACCAAGTGTACGGAAGCTTTGACACCGGGGTGTGACAGTCCATGCACCGCCTCAAAAACAGGACGCCTCCAACTGGCGGGAACGACAGGCCGCGACAGGCCCGTAGAGACGTCGCAGAGAAGAGTAGCGCCCGCGTCGCTGAACACCACACTTTGTAGATCCAACCCCGTGCTCCCCAGCAACAGAGTCTGGACGGCGGGGTCGGCAACTTGGTCCGCCGCCATGTGATTATAATCCTGGATCGCCGGAGCACTGGGATCGAGACCAGGAGCTGGTGGGACCCCTGGCAGGACAGGCGTAGACGGGACTCTGGACGGAACATGGGCTGGTGTCAGTGGGGCCCCCGACGGAGCAAGGGCTGGTGTCGACAGGACCCTCGGCGTAGCATGTGTCGGCGGGACCCCCAACAGGACATGATATGGTGTCGGCAGAAAACCTGGCGGAGCACGTGTCGGCGGGACCTCCAACAGGACAGGATATGGTGTTGACAGGAAACCCGGCGGAGCAGGTGTCGGCGGGACCCCCAACAGGACAGGATCAGGTGTTGGCAGGAAATCCGGTGGAACCCTCAACGACACTGGACGTGGAGTTGGCAGGACCCTCAGCTAAACCCCCAACGACACAGGACATGGAGTTGGCAGGACCCCCGACAAAACAGGTGTCGGTTGGACCCCCAATGGCACAGGACATTGGGTTGACAGGACCCCCGGCAGGACAGTAGTCGGCGGGACCCCCTACGGGACAGGACATAGAGTTGGCAGGACCCCCGGCGAGACAGGTGTCGACTGGACCTCCAACGGCACAGGACATAGGGTTGGTAGGACCCCCGGCAGAACAGTAGTCGGCGGGACCCCCAACGAAACAGGACATGGGGTTGGCAGGACCCCCGGCAGAACAGTAGTTGGCGGGACCTCCAACAGAACATGGGGTTGGCAGGACCCCCGGCAGAACAGTAGTCGGCGGGACCCCCAACGGCACAGGACATAGAGAAGGGACTTGAAAGGTGACTTGAGAGGGAACTTGAGAGGTGACTTGAGAGGGGACTGGAGAAGAGACTCGAGAGAGGACCTGAGAAGGAACTTGAGAGGGAACTTGGGAGGTGACTTGAGACGGTCGGTACTCCGACAGGACACGGGGAGCTGGCGTCGGCCGGTACGCCGACAGGACTCGGGGAGCTGGCGTCGGCCGGAGAGCCAACAGGAGACGAGGTGCTGGAGTCGGCCGGTACGCCGACAGGACATGGGGAGCTGGCGTCGGCCGGAGAGTCAACAGGTGATGAGGAGCCGGAGTCGGGACCATGGCTGCTGAGCCCGGTACTTGAGCCGGAACCATGGCTGGAACTGGAGCCGGAACTATGGCTGCTGGAACCGGAACTGGAGCTGGGACCATGGCAGCTGGGACCATGGCAGCTGGGACCAGAACGGCCTGGACCATGGCAGTGTGGGCCAGTTCTGGAGCCGGAACCATGGCTGTATGGGCCGGTACTGGAGCAGGAACCATGGCTGCTGGGATCGGAACAGAAGCCTGGATCATGGCTGTATGGGCCGGTTCTGGAGCCGGAACCATGGCTGTATGAGCCGGTTCTGGAGCCGGAACCATGGCTGTATGAGCCGGTACTGGAGCAGGGACCATGGCTGCTGGGCACAGAACCGGAACACGGAACCATGGCTGTGTGGGATGGTACTGGAGCACGGTACCATGACTGTGTGGGCCGGCACTGGAGCACGGAACCATGGCTGTGTGGGCCGGTACTGGAGTACGAGCTGGCTTCCTGACCTTGCGTTTTTTAGAGGTCTTTTGGAGGCTCCGTGGACCTCCAAACGCCAGGCGGGACCCCAAAAAAGGGTCCGAAAATGGAGACCGGGACTCAGGGCTACGAGAAAAAACTTTGAGCCATTCAGGCAACGAGCTCCTCAACCAAGGCATGTTGGCCACCTCCATTTGTGCCTTTTTGAGGATAGCCTCTTTGTCCCTTCTAGACGAGGTTCCACTCCACTCGGCATGATAACATTGAAAGGAGAAATCCAGATCCAACAGATCCAACTCAAAATCATCAAAATCCGCTGGGTCCATAATTGGTCGGTTCATTCTGTTATGATCACTGTTACGAATCGCGGAAAAAGGTAGGACCCAAAATCAGATTACAAAAAAGGTAAAAAAAGGTCTATAAACAAAAAGCAAGCTTTATTCAAAAGCCGATGACAAAAAACATGACATGAACATAACGGTAGCACAAGGAAGAAACATACCCGAACAACTGACCGTGACTGACATGGAGGAAGACAGGAAAAACAAACAATGAACCGACAGGGGAACACAGGGAAAGACAAGACTAAATACAGAGAGGGGTAATCACGGGACGAGAAACAGCTGGGCAGGGGAGGTAAAAACACAAGGGCAACAGGTGAACACAATCAGACAATCAGACACAGCAGGAAAAACACAGGAAGGAAGACAAGAGACAGGGAGAACAGAATTACAAAATAACACCCATAACAAGACAGACAAAACAAAAAACGTGACATAACATTAGGATCGTGACAATGGATGTAGTCTGGATCTCTGGATCTGCTGGATCGGTTAGGACTCTGAGTCCCCACGACTCACGAGTCTGCAGGAAGTGAAGGAAGTTCCCTTGATTCTGTGAGTCAGGATTTGCGAATCTGAGTCTGCTGTTGACTCGTGCATGATGAGTCTGCCTGGATCTCTGGATCTGCTACGGTTACGGCTCTGAGTCCGCACGAGTCTGCAGGAAGTTTCACTGATCCGCGTCCCCTGAGCCAAACAATAACTTCTGGCAGCTATCCTACTTGCTAAAGGCTAGGCAAATGGACTGGGGTACGTTCTAACGTGATTGACGTGGGTGACGTGGTGGTGATTGGTCAGACAGAGATCCAAAATGGCGTCGGCAGGTGAGGCAGGTGTAGTCACGGCTCTCTTAATATATGTATTACTCTCGAATTTCTTAAGACCCGTTGACATCAACCCGCTTCAAAACATATATGCAAACAATGCTGATCTGCTGCACGAGCAAACTAACCAAAATCATGGAAACTTTGGACATGGGAAGCACACTCTTGCAGTGTCTCTCATTTTCCCGTCTCTGTACAAACGACTGAAAAAAAATACAAAGCCACCAACTCGACTTCAACAAAGCAACGCACTGTTCATCACAATCTGTCTGCTGCTATCTGGAGATATTCATCCGCGTCCTGGTCCAAACCACGCTGAAGCCGACATCACCGCGGTCGGCACACTCACTACAACTTTCCCACGGAGTGATGTTTGGCTTACCCCGGGTGTCGGGAGAGCAGCGGAGGTCGAGGCGGCTGGCTGTGGG